>JAEMWC010001912.1:10000-27500 GCA_016490735.1 Pachyseris speciosa | reverse complement strand
GGCTGACACAAAACGCTAAAGAGCTTTGATAGTTTTACTGGTATTACCATGTCTTCCGAAGAACCTTCTTCAATTAATGATTCTCAGTGGCAAAGCGTCATCCAGTTAACGAAGAAAGCGCTTGCCAAACCACACCAGCATTTCTCTCGCAGACCCGTCCAATATAAAATTTATCAAAGCCAGCCCAGCCTGTCAACCCATTTCGGTGTTTTTAACATCCAAACGCTGATTCTTACCGTTTCAAACAAATTAAGACGACATGTTTATAGACGGCGAAACTTAATATTGTTGTTTACAGGCCGCTTTCGACGAAGATCTCTAAAACGTTTTTGAAATTTTGACAACTTTATGTCAGATTTTGAGACGTGCACATGCACATGCATTTGATCGGCTTTTTTTTACTCGAGTTTTAATGCTTAATTTTACGAGGACTCATTGTGATTATGTGTTATTAAGATAAGGGCAAAAGTTTCTTAACGCTGTTGAGGTACCAAGGTCGAAAAACAGTCAGCCAAGCCGAGTAAAAACACTCGTTAGCTTGCAAAGAAAACAACGTAACAAAAAACAAACAAACAAACAAACAATTCAACTACTTCTTTTCGTCCAAAACGAGTACAGATGATTGTTATTTATATCCATTGGAGAGAAAAATACAAGTTTCATCCCCGAACAAAAGTAACAACGATTAAACCAAATGTTAAGCTTCTATTTATTTAATTTACCTCACTGTCCTGCGTTGTGTTGTAGAGGTTTCTACCACTTGAAAATACGTAAGCTTCAGTAAGGTAAAAACAAGCATCCGCAAAAATAGCAAACGGTTTGTCCAAAGAAAGAGCTTTTTCCACAGAGTTTGAGCTACTCGTTCCTCCCATTAACACAGGTGAACTGTTAGGTGACCTTTCTTAGTGAGATGCAAGATGCCGCGGTAAAGTGAAAGCCCTTGAAGCGTTGAATTATACTGTTTTCAACCGCTTAATCCATCCAAGTTTGAAGCTTTTCTTGAGAAAAATCGCTCTTCCCTTCATTACTTGAAAAGTCGCGTTCCGGAGTATCTTTTGACAAGTTCTTGATTTTTATGCTTTTTACGCGAATTTAAAGACAAACTTCGATCGAAGACGATGAAGTTGTTTTGCTCAAAATGAAGAAACCAAGTGAATGTGAAATTACGAGCCGCAGAAAGCGCGCGAAAAATTAAGCCTCGATTTGGTTTGGGTGTCCCACACCTGGCTTGAGCCTGCGATCAAATCGAAAGCAAGTACCTGGTCAGCGGTCAACTTCAAAAAAAACAGCTGACCTCGATGAGGTCTCAACTTGAGCCCGCGATATGGTCACGTGACACTGGTCAGCGGATGCCTTGTTTTGACAGGTGTCAATTGGTTATAAGATGGATGTCCAGTATCAAAGACTTACGCTGTAAACTAGCTGGTCAGCTGGGCCAGGTGGAGTATGGCCGCCATGTTGGATTATTATGATTATTATTAGGATATTAAGCAATTATTGGATGAGGTTGAGCATGATAGCGAGAATAGAGTACTAAAGTGTGACGTCACAAATATTAGAATTTTTGAAATTATGGGATTTGTTGAGATTTTCAGAAAGAGCAAGATGAAAGATGCTAACTTGCCAAAAATCAGCATTTAAAGGCAAATTGGCTCTGAGATATTAGCACCGTTATGCTCTGCTGACTCCATACAAATCCTTCTAAATTTGACTCGGTTCCTAACGTTAGGAACTGAGTCAAATTTAGAAGGATTTGTATGGAGTCAGCAGAGCATAACGGTGCTAATATCTCGCTCTCAAACTGTAAGAAAACGCTGATTTTTGGCAAGTAGGTCTTTTTGATCATGTTATTTCTGAATATCCGAACAAATCCCATAATTTCACAAATTTATTTTTTATGACGTCATCACTTTAGTACTCTATTATCAAGGCCGAGGTTTGTGTTATCTGCCGAAGCCGAAGGCTGAGGCGGATAACACAAACCGAGGCCTTGATAATTTCGCTATCATGCGAAAACCGAATCCAATAATTGTTTTATTATACAATTATAAATGTACAAGCGTTGAGACATTTCACAGAACAACAACAAAGTAAGCCACGCAATGACACGTTTCAGTGTAAACATCTTTATTAATGACAGCCGTGAATAACGTGTAAAGCGGAATTCAAAAGGTTTACAGAAAGGATTTAAGCTTAAAACATCTGAAAACGTTTCAGGAAAAACTGAATCGAACTGAAACTTTTGAACAAAATTCTAAAGTTAAGTTGTACGGTCTTATGAAAAATGTTCCCGATTTGCGTTTAATGAATGTTGACATTACAGTTAAAGAAATTAAAATTTTTCGTTATCTCTGAATGAGAGTTCTGTACAATAAATTCCTCTTGAGAAAGGCTAATAACAGGAGATAACTGGTGCGGATTAATAGCCACTTCCTCACCTCTCACCTCGCACTCTGTCGTCAGGGTTTCCGACATTTTTCTCTTGGTTGAAATGTCAGTCCTGCTATAGCTCCGAATGCTGGATTCATTTCTGTGCCCGCTCACCGCCATGATATGCCTTGCTTCGAACCCTGACTTGTCCAGGATTGTAACCGCCGTTGCCCTGATCGAGTGATTGGTGTAACACTTTGAAAGTTTGGCTTCTCGAGAGATCCTTTTCATTTTTTCACCGAGCAAACGCTCTCCGACAACCATGTTATCGTACCACACTTGATCAGATATGCCGGCGTTTTTCTTCGGCCGCTGAAACAAAAATTCGTTTGAGGGATTCAGGTGCTGTATGTACCGTTCAAATGAAGCCACAGGACAGTGTGGTCCTGGTTTCTCGAACATCACGCCTCCTTCAAATCCTTCATCATTTTCTCGTCGGTTCTTTGTGAGTTCATCTGTTGTTTTGCACACATATTTTGCACCTTTGCCATCCGTGCTGAATGAAAAATCAGTTTTTTTGAGTTCACGAAGATTTTGCCTTCCTCGGCGACAAAAGTACAACATAACCTCGAAAAAAACTTTGTTTTGAAGCGTTTCCGGGCTGTTTTGGTTAAAAACATCGCTTTCGTACAGCTTTTTAAGATCTTCTTCGCAGATCGGTGGCGTGTGTTCGACTTTGGCGAGCCCTTGTCGTTTTAGTTCAACGCACTTGGCGCCAAAAACTTTGTTTGCCTCGGCAAATGCTGGATCGTTTATTATATCGAAGCCAAGAGTCGCCTTGAAGTGTCTGCCCAGTCCAAATCTCAGGCTGTTGAGAGTGCTTTTGGAATAAGAAGTTCCATCGACTTTTCTAGCTTCGGCATAAAATAGTTTGAGAACGTTACTGATGCCATCTTTGGTTTGCGGTTCGGGAACTTTCTTCTCCTTCAAATACTGCTGTAAAACTCTAAGAGCTGTCTTGGTAGCTCGTTTGGTGTTCTTTGCGTCCTTGTCGTCAACAAGGCGTCCTAAATCCGCTTCTGAGACTGACGCGAATCTTGGAGCGGACTCCGCCATGACAATCTTGCTCAAACCGCCGGCTAGCTTGTCAGGTGACGAAAACCATTGTCTGCAAAAACGCGTCATACCTACATGCATAAACGCCAGTGTCTGTAGATGTGACGCGATGACACAGCGCCATCTAGAATTAGCGGGGTGCTTTTAGCCAATCAAAATTGAGATAGCATCAGCATTGTATAATAATATTAGTTATTGGGCAACTCCACCGTCGTCGTCGTCGTCGTCGTCGTCGTCGTCGTGCGGGCCCACGAGCAATACCGCTAGCCATTTTTACCATGAGAAAAGCAGTTGACGGGTTTCTATAGGTATGGTGCTCCGCTTCGCGGCCCTTCGGGCCGCTGGAGCTCCGCTAAAAAAACAATGGAACCCAAGTGTTCAACCTCTGCTATTTCGAAAATGCTGATGGCAAAAGAAGAAAAAAAGGTTGATTTAGATTTAAATTTTGTATCATCTGATTCACATTCAGATTCTGGATTATCTGATTCAGGTTGGGAATTTGAACTTGAATTATCTGATTCAGATTCGGATTTTGATGAAACTGAAAAATTGAAAAGGCTTCATGTTGGATTTGATTCTGCAACAGAAAATTCAAAATGGATAGTTGAATGTTCTAGTTGTAGTGAAAGAGAAAAACTTGAAAAAAATATAAAGAGGTATGTAAAATTTGTGCAAAGCTATTTGAAATGTGTGAGCTTTTATCAAAAAGAAATAAAGAATATGAAAAACAAGTTAATTTATTGATAAAAGAACTAAAAAGTTTATAAAAACGCGAAACAAAAAAAATTAAAATAATGTGGGCTGCATTTCGCCAAAGCAACACTGTTCGGAAACTTTAATGAACCAAATTTGAAAAGTTTTTGTAAAGACCGTATTTGACAACGCAGTTGTTTTAACAAAACCTGAATTTAATACCGAGTGTGTTGGGCTTTGGTTGAAGAAATAGAATCCTGGATTGCAAAAACGAAAGCAAAAAAAGAACAAAATCCATATTATTACTGCCCAGAAGAGCAGCTGCAGGTAGTACTTCATAAACTAAAAAACGATGAAGCGCCGTGGAGATGGATTAAATCAACCAACGACACCCGTTTCATTGATGAATGTGTCTATTTGTGTATAAGAGTAAGATATGAATTACCACCCCAAGAACAAGATTTTATGGACATGTGGTTAACAAATGAGGGATTTTATCACACCGTCAATTGAAAAAATGTGCTCACATTATTATGGATACCCCCGCGTGTTGTATAAAAAAATTTGAAAACGTAAAATACGCAAATTTATGGTTGGTTGTCAGCGATACGTATTGTGATTTACCTTTTGAAAAACACGAAATAATAAGTAACCAGGACTTTAAACTTTATGCCATTATTCACCAAAAAAACATTGAAATTGTATACAATGACATACGTGAATTTGAAAAAAAAGTAAAAATGCACCATTGCAAACAAAAAGAAACAAGAAGTATTTTCATTTTTGAAGAAAAAGAAACAGAACGTTATAAACTAATAAGAACCTTCAGACATTACAACAACAAAAAATCTGATTATGCTAGGATTGTTTGTCACGAACCAATGCAACAATACGGCCCATTGCGCGGTAAATTAAAATACCACAAACCCATTGCAAAACCAAGAAAAGTTACACCTTTAATGAAAGCTATTTGGGAATTACCTTAAGAACTTAGAGAAAAAATTTACAAGGATACTGTTACAAAAAAGTTAAAAACCAGAGAAAAAATAGGTTGGAAAAACATTCACTTTGAATTATTAGACAGTTTTGATGGGTTTTGGTGTGATGAACAAGGCATTAAAACAAAAGTGTGGTGGTGTGATGATAACTTAATATCTTTAACCTGTTTAAATAGAAACATAAATTTAATTCATTCATTTGGTAGCTATGAAGAAATGAAAATTAAGTTTTCGTTACATTGGTATTACTGGAATAAGATAGAAAAATGGATGCAAAAAACTTATGACATCCACCCAGACCTGATCTTTCCATACCCAAATTATGTTGACGAATGGTTCAAACAACAAGGTGTCACAAAAGACCGCTTAAGTATATCTTATTTTGCAGAGCGGCTTAAACAACTATCATCTGTGTCGACAATGAAAGAAATGACACACCTGAAACTTTATGACACCATAAGGCTTAAAATAAGGAGGACAAAATTGAAAATAACCCCCATGTTTGATGAAGAAGAATAAAACTTTATATAATGGAAGAGGCGCCGTTTTGTGAAATTAACCAACGCGAAACTTTGATAACCATTTGTGGTAAATGTAAAGACTGTCGTCGCAACGGTTATTGTTTTCATTGCATGTTGCAAAACAAAGCACACAAACTACCCCACTCCACCAATTTGAAAAAAAGTATCACGTGGAAATATACCCATGTTTGCCTCACTGGTGCTGCTCATGCATTGGTGGTTGGTGCCCGACTCAAAAACAATAGAGGAAGAGGTTCGTGAAGAATTTCAGCGTGTGGTGAATGAAATGGGTGCGCCGTGCCGTTTGTATTGAACAAATATAACATATAAATAATGGCGGCACAACAGATGCACCCACAACTACGCAAAGCGCTCGGAGAAATTGATGATTTCGGCTCCGAAATTTATCGTTTTATTGATGTAGTCTTCAGAGAAGAAGAAGACACATTAAAATGGGCAAGAAGCGACATAAAAGAAATAGCCAACTACAGGCGCTTTTTGCATAAAGATGCATCAAAAGAAGACAAAAAATGGTTTTCTGCCACATTAAGCGGAATTCTAAAAAAATACCAACTCTTTTTATGCAAAGCGGTGTTTTTGGCAAAAGAATCGCGTAACTACAGATTTGCCTAAATTAATTTGCTGTTATATATGGGAAGCAGCGGAGGTGATTTGCCGGCAAAACAAATATTCGACCAAGCGCTTGTGGTTAACCATCTCCAAGCAACACATGAAGAAACAAGAAAGAATTCCCAGCTGCAAACTGTTATTGCGGCAGTAAGAGAGACGGTGGATTTTTTTGTACAATACCTGTCAGACAAAAAATACCACGAGTACGACTCAACCGGCTGGGCAAACAGTTTGAAAGAGCAGGTTGATAATTTTTTGAAAGAACATCCAGATAAGGCCGGTGCCCTTGACAAGGTTTTGCGAGAAGAAGGGCAAAGGTTGTTAGACGCAGTAAGAAAAGAAATCGGCAATTAAATATATGGAGCTGCCGTTTCCCCCGGAGTTGAAAGAAAAGGTTTTGCATGAGGTTATTCAACAAAAAATTCAAGACAAAAAAAGGATGGGGTGGGACAAAATTGACAAATTTATTAATTGTTAACCCTGTAGAAAAGCAAAGGGCAATGAAGAAAAAATTAGACGATCAACCCTTGCCCACTTTTTTTGTAAACACTGTTCTTTTAATAATTATACAAAAACAGCTAATCGTTGTTCATTTATGACCAATTCACATGGTTATTGCATAATTCATTTTGTGTGTGTGGATGAGGATGGGAATGGGGATGTTATTTTGAACCCCCGTCAACAGGTTCGACTTTTTTGTAATCAGATAAACATTGGAGTGATATCTGCGTGTTTTGATTCGGAAAAAGGAACCCTTGAAGAAATGGAAACGTGTGATAAATATTTGGGTAAATTAAAAGAGCTTTTTGAAAAATATCCATATAAGTTTCTTTTACATGACAGGGAAGATGAAAGTGAGGATGAAAGCGATTAAATACCCAACCCAAGTTTTTCTTTAACGTTAATTGCGTTGCGGGCCAGCGCATGTACCCACTGTCTTTGGTTCCGCGGAACATTGTCCAGCGCTTTGACCATTTTGCGGTCAACAGCGTGCTTGCATTTTTTTGTGTTTTCGCCATACTTTTTTGGCGCGAAAATCGCAGCTGCTGTTAATCAACGTCGTGCTGAATGGCAACTGCATCAGTAGGGCCGGTAGGTTGCTGAAAAATTTGCAAAATTTCACCAGTTTCAGGGTCGTAATCCAGTTGGTGGTGCAAAGGGTTGTAAGGGCCTGTGTATTTATGCCCGGGCAGCGTCCATCCACCTTTGGGCGCGGGCAGTTTGCCAATCAAATTATGGATGTCAACCCCTTCACCGTAATAGTTTTGCATGGTGTGTTTTAACACCGTGTCGAAACCGCGCCCCTTGATAAGAGCGGGGACAAACGCAGCCCATTTTTGTTGCTTCTCTGGAGAAGAGAAAACCAAATCCCCCAGCAAACCCGCGCCATAACCCATTTCTTTAATCCAAGAGCCGTAGCTGCGTTTGCCGCCCCGGTTCCTGTAATCATCGTACTGGCTCCCGTACTCGGCCTCCATTTTCCGCCCCTCCGCCGCCGAAACCTCGGGCCCTTTAAAAAGTTTGGGGTTGGAAATAACATCCCAAAGTTTCTTAAAATCAACAAACGGAAATGGAGGAAGCGGAACACCACTACCGAAGTAGTTACGGGCGGTTTTTTTAGCAATGTCCATGAACCCGTGGTGTTGAGGAATGGCCTTGCCAAACGCATTCAAAAACTTCATATCGGTGGCAAACTTGGGAACTAAAACACCTTGCGAACGGAAGCGCGGGTCAAAGAAATCACCCAAACCAGCGCCATCCAAATCGGGCCTGTCAGTCTTGTAACGAATGTTGGGGCGCACCTTGGTAGAAAGTTGGTTCAAAGCCTCAGTGCCAACTTTTTGGAAGATGGGGGTGGCTTTGCGGATGCCGTAGTCAATTGCTCGCCTCTGTAGTTGGGGGTTTCGCATTGCCTCGGAAGTGTAGTATCTACCCATTTCCACCCCCTTTTTCGCAAGATACGGCACCCCGTGGTGGAGAAACAAATCCAAAGCAGTACCAGCAACGTCTTTGCCAAGCCCTTCACCCTTTACCTGCGTTTTCTTTTTTCTTGTTCTTTTTACTCCAGCCTCCCTACTCATTGAAACATACCGACTTTTGGCTGCACCACAAACCGCACATTTAGCCTTTCCGCGTTTTCTTGGACCTCTTATTGTTTGAACCATTCCAAAGGTTTCAGAACCTGGAACGTTTGGGGTATTGCGTTTGTCGCGCACACAATACCATTCCACCATTGGTTATATTCAAAGTGTTAATATTTGGGTGGTTGAACGCCCGTTAAATTAACAAAATATCTTTTCACAGCCCGCTCATTATGGGACACATCGGGTGAAAACATTTTCAAAATATTTTTGAAGCTTACACCTTTGCTCCTTTCATTCAGAAACAACAAACAGTAATAACCACATCTTAAACTCTGGATCCACTGGATTTGATTATTATTGTGAAGAAAGGTTTTTCGTCCCGCTTTCAACATTTCATTTTCCCATTCATCTGGGGGTGGAAGACCAAAAGAATCGAAATATTCAATATCTTTTCCATTCCAACAGCAAACCCAATGCGTCCCCAAATTGCCCAAATCGTCAAGATTGATAATGCAGGGGGAATGGTGCAAAGGTTTGACTTCATTGCGGGAGAAAATTCCTTTGATTGGAATGCCAAGATATTCACACCAATCCATCAAATCCACATTGGAAAGCGCAATGTCTTTAAACCTCATTTTTTTTTACCTCTACCCATCATTATCGGGTATCCCCAATCCTCCCATCGACCGTAAACGGGTGGTGGGCGCATTTGCATTGCACCGCCTGAAGGGGGTGGGGGAAGCCTTGGAACGGAACGACGAGCACGTGGTTTTATTTGCATGCCTTTTCCAAAAACACTTTTTACAAGGGCGATTGCAAGAGGAATGTCGATTGAAGCTAACATACCAAGAAAACCACAATACTGTTGTACACCTCCCCCACGAACCAAACCACGCCTAACAAGCACGGTATGAATTTGTCTTTTCTGCGTGAGGGCTAGCCTTTGAACAAGGTTGTAAAGCTCAATTTCTTTTGGACCAATATTGCCACCAAAGATTTTTTTCAAAAGTTTTTCTCCGCCGAAGCTGAGACCGGCCATTCCTAAAGTTTTACCAACAGCGGGCGCCACCGCCCTGGCCAAATTAAACGCGGTTGAAAAAATGCTGCCGCCCATCATGGTTTTTGTACGCATGAGCTGCGTTTTTGTGAATTTAATTTCCGCCCCGTTTCCCAAGCCGGCGGCGCGTTTAAGGTGGGCAATCTGTCTGGCGGTTAATCCAAGGGTGTCTCCTTTATTGAGTTGGTCATTTTTAACCCGAAGCGTCACGGGCCATTCATTCCTCACAGCCTTTGCGAGGCTGCGTTTTTGGTCGTCGGTTAACGCCACTTTGAAAGGGTAATACTCTGTGGGCATCCTCTATTAAAAGGGAAACAATTACGTGGTGCTAACAACTAACTCGTTGCCAACCTTACTTATTAAAACGTTTTCTTCATTCAAGACCGCCACAAACATAGTGTAATTTTGCGTAGCGGCTTGGTTTAATCTGTAGTGAATAATCAACTTCTTTTCATCCCCAGTTACACTTGGTTTTGTTGCCCGAAGATCAAAATGAATGACAGGATAAAGAGTTGAATAGTTGGCTGTATTCAACTGTGTTCCGGTGTTCATATCATTTTTTCTGTAGCTGAAATCAATCATATCGCAGCGTATCCGTATTAAATCATCACCATCGTATTCCGGGTGAGGATAAAAGACTCCGCCGTACTGCAACCGGCAAGATAAAATTTTTGCACCCCCATCAAGACTGAAAGTATGAAAAACGTATGGATTTGCCGTGGCAATGGCAAGGATTGCTGTTTTTTGAAGGAAAATAAACACATGCTTTACGTTTTTAAGTCCGGGCGATATTGTCCATTGCCCGTTGGCGATTGTTTGGGGGCTTTGTGCGGGCAAAGCTTCTTGCATGTTTGTCTATTGGGTTGGTTTCATGAAATTTTCATTCACCATTGTCAAACCTTTTGGTGAAAACGTCAACTTTGGAACCCATAGCTGTAATTTTGTAACAACAATCCGATGATTTGCTGCCGCAGCACCACAAAAAATTATTTCAGCGTCATCTTGAAGGGTAACTGTAAGTTTAATTTGCATTGGTGGTAAAAGTCTGTTGGTTAATTCTTCGAAAAATGAAAAGATTTTGAGTGGAACGATGCTTTTGACTGTTTTTTGGGGGTCACCCTGCGAAAGAAGCGCGCGCGCCCTGATTCCGAGATTGGTTGCGGCATCGCTTGTTACGGTTGTGTTGTCGTTGTCAAGATACCAAAACTCATCTTTGGCCACACTGCGGGAATAGTCTTCCGAAAATTCAAGCAACTTTTTAGTGAAAACTATCTTATTAACGTCGTTTGCTTCGTAAAGGGTTTTGGTTGCGGAGTCCACTTTCAAAGATTTGATGACTGAAAAGGAGCCATTAACAGGTGCCGAAGCCGCATCAGCCGCCACGGGATTACCGTTGGCGGTTATTTGCAGCTGGTATTCTACTCGAAAATAAGCGTTAAACCAGTCAACATGAACATCACGATCTTTCATATCGAAAACCAAATTCCCTTTTTTTGTGTTTGCCCATTCGCCGGCAACTCGATGGGGGTGTTGGGTTCATAATAAAGGTAATCCACCCTTTCCAACATGTCTGAAGATCTGAACATCTTCTGTTAAAACAAAAAAATTATAATTTGTTTGCCAAAATTTGAGCAAGCTTGACCATGGAGTCTGAAGAAGGTTTCTTGTTTGAAGGTTTCATATTTAAAGAGTGGCTCTTATTTTTTTGCTTTCGTTTTTGCAAATTTGGCGGATTTTTTTGCCACCCTTTTCAACCACAACCGAAGCCGCTTTTTCGGACGCCTTTTCGGCTGTTTTTGGCCCATCTGTTTTGCAAAGGGGGCTGCTGCTTTTTGGAGCTGTTTGCCAATTGCCATGAGAGTGTCGCGCACCACACCTCCACCCTTGTGGCGGTAGCGGTATTTCCCAACACCATCATCATAAAACCTCATCCACTCACTCACCCGGTTCATATATTTTTATGTTGACAAATCAAGACACCTCTTTAATTGAAATATCCAAAGCCACGTCACTATGGTTGAGATCAAGAATGTTGTTCCGCCCATCGGTAATTTGTATTCTTATTGCCTCAATTACTGATTTGTTGACTGGGTGAAATTGTTGGCGAAGAGGTGTTATTTTCAAGGGGTAGCTTGGTTGGAGGTTGGCTGTTGAGAAAGTAAACAAAACATCATCAGAAATGTCAGCCACTTTTCGTGTAATCAGGTCGCAATTCTTGAAAACCCAATCAATACCTTTTGTGATGTTGGGTACGGTGTCACCTGTGTATCTTGCAGACCCTGATAAAACCCTTTTATTGAAACCAATCAGTTTACCAAAATCTCCAGCTGTTAAGTCAAGCTCGTAATCCTGGGCAACCCCGACTATTACGCGCGTAATGGCGAAATCGAAATACAAATGAAAAATGTACTTTTTGTCTTGAGCGGTGGGGTCAACAAACCCAGCGCCCGTTTGCAGTGCCCGTTGCAAATCCGTGTAATCATACTGCCCGTCGGGGAGTGTAATTGTATTCCAACTTCCCCCCGCTTTCCTCCATTTTACCGTGTTGTTGCTGTAAGCTGCAGAAACGTTGTACCAAGAGTAACTCATGTTGATTACATTGTCGAGCGCCGCCTCATATTTTGTTTGGCGATCCAGGTAAATTGGTAGGGTGAATTTTATTTTAAAATCATGTGATTTTAGTCTGTCCCCGTCTTTTTGCAACTTTGCAAGACTTGAGTCAAGCTGCAGATGAAACATCACTGTATGTAATCCAAAAAAATTTTGTTGGCCTGGAATTGATTGATTATTCCACGATCCAAAAGGTTTTTAACCAGATTACCGATCCCTTTACGAAGCTTAGACGAAGAGTTGCCGGCCCGGATTGATCCAAGACCCACATAAAGTCGATCAATCAGTCTGTCGGCGGTCCCTCCAACGCCTCTTCCCTCCATCCATTCAGACGAGTCTTCATATTCTTCTTCCACCCTTTCAATCGCATCTCGGCGGCCCACAATGTGCTGCTCCCGATTTGAAAGGGGTCGGGGGTTTCTTTTTTTGGTGGGGCCCGCTTCAAACCTTTTTTCCCACTGCGAAGTTCTTCAGGGTTTGGACCCTTTCTTTTTTTCTGAGTATCGTACTCCTCAACAAAGTTTACCAAATCGGCCATGCTGTAGTTATGAAAATAAGATTTTTTTTACTTTGAACAGTGTAATTGGGGTTGTTTTTCTCCCTTTTTATAATCTTTTTGGCGTTTACTAAAAGCTTGGATAAATCAAGGGGAGAAGGTGGCAGAGGAAGTGTTTCTTCTTCTTCTTCTTCTTCTTCTTCTTCTTCTTCTTCTTCTTCTTCTTCTTCTTCTTCTTCTGTTTCAGCTTCGGGATGAAATTCATCATAACCAAATGGGTTAATTCTGTCAAACTCATCCATTGCATAATTCGGCCCAGCCTGCTCGGGCTCATCATCAGGCAAACCGCAGTTTAACCTTGTCGTCACAGGTTTTAGCAGCTTTTCTGCCTTTATTTTGCCAATCTCATCTTCAAGGCACTGTTTTTTGGCCGCCTTTCTAATTATTTCCTCTTGCCTTTCAACCTTGGCTTCTGCGTCTGCTCGCTTTTGCCATCCTTTCAATGACATATTTAAATAAAAAAATAAAAATTAAAAAAAAAAAAAAAAAAAAATATATATATATATATATATATATATATATATATATATATATATATATATATATATATATATATATATAGATAGGCATCCGACCGGTAATCTGGAGACCCAGGTTCGATTCTTGGCTGAGCCACATTTTCACTTAATTACTTAGTTGATGATTTCTGTTCCCAAATTAACCTTGTCTGTTTGTATTACTCAGAAATCGCTAATGAATCGCCATCCAAACGGGAATAGGCTGGTGATCCTAAGTAATTAAGGCAATCAGTTGCTAATATATCCCCTCCCTACCTTACTGTACTATATATATATATATATATATATATATATATATATATATATATATATATATATATATATATATATATATATAGGGAATGAAAATTCCAAACTATGACCGCGCCAGTAATGTGAAATCGAGTTTCCAGCAAGGCAACCCCTCCATGCCAGCGGATATTTTTAGAATGTTGATCTGTGGGCCAGCGACTCCGGCAAAACCAACGTTCTGCTCTCCTCCACCAGCTCAAGTATCAAATGCTTTTGCAAGAGGTTGCTGAAAATGTAGATCCTGTGGTGAGGTACAACCTCATTGAGGCTCCGGGTGATGAAATAATCCCGTTGGAAGAGCTCCCCCCGACAAGCAGAAAATTATTGTGTTTGATGATTTAGTTTGTGAAAAAACCAAAACGACATCATCAATTATTTCATTAACGGGCGGCACAGGAATTGCAGCGTTATTTACCTTACGCAGACCTATTACAAAGTCCCCAAAAACATTCGCGACAACTGCAGCCATTTTTGTTTGTTCCGGTTTCTCCCGAGGGAAAACAAACGTATTGCCGATGAGTTGGGGGTGCCACCCAACCTTTTGGACCGCGCCACCGACAAAAAATTTTCCTTCTTTTATACGACAAACCCCCCCCCCCCCAAAAAATGAAAAAGAATTTCAATGAAGATATATAATGGGGGTCTTTTCATTCAGACCTAGAAGAAGCGGCCAACTTAGAACTCCATCAGAAGGCGATTTTCTTCCTCTTGACGGCAGTAAACCAATGACTGGCGCCCTTGACGTGGGTGGACACCAAATTCAAAATTTGGGCTTACCCTCCGGACCGCGTGATGCGGTAAATGAGGAGTTTGTTACGGCAACATTTGCGCGGCTTGATGGAAGCGCTCCGATGACGGGGAACCTTAACATGGGGCGAAACCTTGTCACCACAATGGTTTACCCCAAGGACATCCTTGACGCCACAAACAAAAGCTACGTCGACTCTGAAATCGCGGGTTGTTTGAAACGGGATGGAACCGACCCGGCGGAGGGCGATCTGAACATGGCCGGGTACGCCATTCAAGATTTAAAAGACGCCGACAACAGCACGCCCGCTGAGAACGCCGTCAACAAAAAATATGTGGACCAAGGTTTGTAAACCAAACTTGACGCGATTGCGCAAAAAAACCTCAACATGAACAACAACACCATTATCAATCTGGCCCCACCCACCAACGCGGACGACGCGGCGACAAAAAGATATGCCGACGAGTATTTTCTTCGAAGAGACGGTTCGACTGCAATGTATGGCGATCTGTCGATGACCAACCACAAAACTGAAAATGTTGGGGCGCCGGCCGCCGACAAAGATGTTGCCAACAAAATTTATGTCGACCAAGCCCCTTTTCTCAAACTTGCTGGCAGGCAAATGGCTAGCGACATTGATATGCATAACAACACGCTTGCAAACTTAAAAGATCCTGTGGCTCCAAGCAGTGGGGCGACCAAAAAATATGTCGACGCAACTCACGTGGACGCCTCCGGCACGGGCCCGCAAGAAAACCCCTTCAAATATCTCATGGAAGACGTTGACGAATCTTCTGCTGAAAATAACATCACAGTACATAGCATTACGAACTTCACAGCCTTTCCTCACCAAATAAACCAATCGGCATATAATTTTACCCTCGTTGATGACAAAGATGGAACTGAACAGTACCGCAGCAGAATTAGTTTCAATCTTTTCAGACTCCCAATCGGTTTTTATACCCTCGTTGTGGAGTTTTTCCCCCCGGAAATGGGAAATGTCAGAGTTTATGCAGCTGCCGACACGCTGTCATTTGGCGCGCAAACCTCGAAAACGTTTCAAGCAACGGCTACTATTGCCGCCTATGTTAAAACAATGCTGCACTTCCGAAAACGCTAGGCGGGTCAACGAGAATATCTTTACCTCGATCTGCATGGAAAAACCGCGTTTCCCAATCCCACCGGGCGTATGGTTGTCTATGGTGTGAATGGCACCGTGTCAAAAGTGCCCTCCACCGTGTTTGAACAGATTTTCTTTGTGAAAGACGGAAAAATGAAAATGCAAACCGATTTGGATTTAGATGGACACACTTTGGTAAAACCAAAAATGGGGGGACCTTTGGAGTTAAATTACAACAAAGTTACCAATGAAGGGGTAGATTTGTTTGCACCCTCCCCAGGCGTTGCAGGAATAGATATGAAAACCTCTGTAGATTTTGAAAGAAGACCTCTTTATGGGATGTCACTTGGTGAATACATGGATAGACATGGACAAGAGGTGAAAAATGGAAACGCGTCATTGTTTGATGGTACTAAAGGGGAATTAACAATATTAAACCATTTAAACATGAACACGTTTTCAATTAAAGAACCAAAGTTGGACGGAAATTTGAATATGAATGGGCATAGAGTTTTTGATGGTGACAGACCTTATTTTATTTTAACAGTGGTTTTATAAAAGTACAACGCCCTTTGTTAATTTCAAATTCAATTTTTAATATAAAAAGTAATGTAATACGTTCTATACCAAGTCAGAATACTTCATTTTTATTTCAGTTCGAAGGGTTTCCTTCAGATAGTAATTTGGAGATCGGCGTGGATGCATTTATCGTTGGTTTAAAACTTTATTATATTGGCACTTCAAAAGGGCAACAAACGTTTTCAATCGTGACAAGTAGTTTCATAACTGGAAATAGAGTATTTACTCATACTTATAACACCTCTCCCACAAGAAACAATCATTATGACATTTTTAATGATATGACTTTCTGAAATTTATTCCACGGAACGGCTGACACAATTCTTTTTTCTTTAAAGGGGCAAGCAACTAGTGCTTTTATTGTTGTGGAATTAATTGTTGCTTAGTATATGCGTTCGAAAAAAACACCACCCCCCATTAACATTTTTGACTTCAACCACATCAACCCAAATCTTCACACAGATGTGGTTAAAATGTTGAAACGTCTTTATGTTTTTTACCACAAAAAGCATTGGGGTTACCAAAAACTTGCCCGCTCATTTCACCACAAAAACCTGTTTTGCAACGTGGTCGCTGGTAAAGCTGTTCTTGCTGGCGCTGTTGCTGGTGGAGCCACTTTCTAACGCGCTGTTATTGGTAGTTTAACTACTTTCGGTGTTGTTGTCAAAATTATCGCAGCTGCAAAAAAATACGACAAAAAGGTGGAAAAAGCAAACTTTGCTCGGGTTGAGTATAAAGAAATATTGGATGAAATCCGGTTTTATCTTCGGGGCGAACCTTTTAATTCGACCGAATTCCTTGATAAACTTAAAATGATTGACAACTTCATTTCTGACCATTGTATGAAAATCCCCGAAAAGCTACAAAGAAAATACGCCAAACGTTTTATTGCCGAGTAACATTTTCCCACCATTCATCAAACCTTTCTTTCGCCTGGCGCCGTGTCTTGGGATGAATTTTTTAACTTCAGGGTAAAGCTTTGCAAGGATTTGTTTTCGTTGTGGCCAAACCCTGTTTGAAGTATTCAAAAAATAGTCCTAAAGAAAACACATATAGTTTTCCGATTTGGGGCAAATATATTTTCTAAAGTCGTGAATTACATGCGCCAAAAACTTCCACCTTTGCGGATCGTTGGCATCAACAGTTAGTTTGTGTTTTTGAAGAACTTTGCGCAGGTTAATGTATGAAACCGGGTGGACTGCCCAACCCACCTCTTGTTGGGCTTGAACTGGAATGCCAAGTTCTTCAACACGTTTGCAAATGTTACAAACGTATTCCCAATTTTTTTGGTCTTCTTCCATTTTTGCTCCACAACACCACATCATTTTTGTGGTTTTATATATGCAACAGAATCAACGCCTTTCAAAAATTTACTACAGTCCGCAAGGTTATTGGAAAGGGTTTGCCGCCGCCAAACAATGGCTGCAAAAACAGGCGCTTTGGCAGGTTTTTCTTCCTGCCCCGCGCCACATTCCCCGGCCGAAGTTTGACATTCCAACCCCCAATGCGGCACATCAAGCCGATCTGCTTTTTATGCCCCACGACAAAGTTGGTCGCAAAACTTTCAAATACGCGTTTACTGTTGTTGATGTGGCCAGCCGATTCAAGG
>JAEMWC010001912.1:0-2500 GCA_016490735.1 Pachyseris speciosa | reverse complement strand
CCTTACCTACTACTCAACTTCGTGGAATGAGCATAGTGATTTTGCATCGCTTCAAACGCGAACGAGATATTAACGTCAAATCCATGATGTTAAGCGACACGAAAACAGTGTTTAGGTTAAGTCCCGCCTTAATTGCAATCAATTTATTTCAGCTTTTGTAGTTTTCGTAGCTGGAAAATTAGGCGATATGGGATACGACATTGAAGTACAAATTTTCTTTTCGTTTATTATTTGTAAATGACATGCCAAATGTAATTAATAGTACGACGCTGGCTATGTTTGCTGACGATTCTAAATGTTATAGGATCATAAACAATGATGCTGATTTTTTGAATTTGCAGTAGCATTTATTTTCGCTTACAACTTGGTCATTGTCAAATGAATTGTATTTTCAGCCTACAAAGTGCAGTAATCTGCGTATATCTAGGAAGCGTATTAGTCTATATCGTAGCTATAGTATAAATGGTATAGATGTAGAGGTTGTCTCAACTGAAAAAGATTTGGGGGTAGTTGTCGTAAATGACACCTCTTGGAAGGATCCCGCCCCCATCCTCCTGCCCCGCACGCTTATGGACGCAGAAGAAGCATACTCCTGTCGATCATGTCGCTGAATGTCAAAAGCTGTAGTTTCTACATCATCTGGAGAAGGTTGAGTTGAGAAATCTACTTCCTCTGCGGGTGTATACGAGGAACGGTTCATATTGAGAGGAAGTGTCCCGGCCTTAAACTTTCTTGTTTCCTGATGTACGCTGCGCCGAAGGACGGCCTCTCCATTATCAGAAGCCCATTCTTTCATCTTTTCTTTCTGTGTGGCATTGAGCTGCCTCATTGACTAAAGGTGGCTCATTCTTGAAATACAGTAAAACCCCACAACTAAGAACGTGGCTTTTTCCATGTTACTCTAGACAGGTTCTTATATAAATGGTCATTAGCACAAGTTTAGGCTATTTAGGTTCTTAAATAGGTTCTCGTTTTCTAAAGAAAAAATACAATATAGCTAAGGGTATTTAGTGGTTCATCTTATTCCTTGTATAATATCTGCATACTAAATTAGACGTTATGTAAAAATGGCCATAAAAAGACGAAGAACTAAAGCATTGTTGACTTGTCCTATTTGGCCAAGTGTAAAGAAGTTTTCCATAGATTTTAGACTGAATAAGAACCTGTTTCAAATTTTAGGCTAAACAGGTTCTTATCCTAACAGGTTCTTAAAATCCAGGTGCTTAGTTGTGGGGTTTTACTGTAGCATGAATTTTAAGAGGCGTTGCTTGTTCGACAACATCAATGCTGGACCCGATGCCTCGTTTTTCACCTTTCCTGGGACCTACAAGGAGCAGAGTTTGCGCAGTGGTGAGAGCGCTCGCCTTCCACCAATGTGGCCAGGGTTCGATTCCCGGACTTGGCGTCATAAGTGGGCTGAGTTTGTTGTTTGTTGGTTGCTCCGAGAGGTTTTTCTACAGGTAATCAGGTTTTCCCCTGTCCCCCAAAGCCAACATTTGACTTGATCTGATTCAGGACTTTAATTAAAGTTATTGTGTTCAATAGTTTTTATATTGATTTTAAAACAGTGTAATGAGAAGTTTGAACAAGAACAAGCCGTGTTCCCAGGGCAGGTAAGCCGAAGCTAAACGAAACGTTTTAATAATAATAACGTTTATTTATCCTCGGTAGTATTTATAGCACAAAGGCTAGTGGGGCCGAGCAAATACAGAGACAAATAAAGTCAAATAAACATGATAAGAATCTCAACTGGCCGGAGGCAAACCAGTTGGCTGTTTACAAGGATCTCCGAGGAGTTGAACCAGGGACTACCCAGAACAACACCAGCTAGTGGATAGAGCGGGATTTGAACCCGGGATGACTGCATTGAAATCCAGCCCTCCAAACCACTAGGCCATACTACCTCCTGTCGAGCAAGTCCCGGCATGCCCAGGAAAAAGTGTTTCGAGGCGAGTTAGCTGTGATGCTAGGTTCACATTAAGGCTACCTAATGTGTAAAAAGTGTTAGGTAAACACGGTTTTACATTGTTTCCTTCGTAGAAATTGCTTACTGTTTTATTTTCCTTTTTTTTCCTACCTGCGCTGTGAAACCACGAGTAAGACCTTACTCAAATCTTATGTACCGTCAAGTAATTTTCTTTTACTGACAACTGGTGTAAATAAAGACTCTTAAGTTGGTGTGAACGGATCATTAAAGTTGACGATTCCAGATACTAAATTTGTTATGGAACTATGCTTGTCAAAGAAATTGCGAGTAATTAATTTTATTATATCTCTCATTTAGTGCGCGCGCTGTGATTGGTCAATTCTGCGGGTCGTATTCTACAGTACGGCCCACTTGACTTCAACTAGTTTTCTTTCCCCGCGCGCCGGATTAACTTCAGAGATAATTATAATAATAAATATCATACTAACCGCGTTTTCTCGGTCCGTACTGTAAGTTACGGATCCTCGTTTTTTCCCATTAATTTATGGCCCGCGCGCTTCGCGCTTGGGCCAT
>JAEMWC010001911.1:22500-80444 GCA_016490735.1 Pachyseris speciosa | reverse complement strand
CTCAGGGTAAGTCCCCAAAAAGTGTTGTAAAAGTGCGCATATTGATTATAGTCTGAGTACTGAGAAAAATGGGCTGGACATAAATGCTATGCAATGATTTTTAAAAAATGTTATTTGTTATCCCCCGTTTCAATCTTCTCCATCCCTTTCACCATTTCTTCGCCATATTTGCATTTTTCTTGTCTCTTTGGTGCTTATCTTCCCTGAAAATGTGTTATTCAGTAACTGTTTCGCATTATTTAAATGCATTCTTTATCTCTGTAATAATAACCCAAATATCGTGACCGTGCTCCTTTAAGATGCGCGTCAAGGACGTCAAAAAAGCAGTAGATTCAATAAGCTAAATGAATAGCTTTTCACCTGGATGTCACTTTTTGTTTGCGTCACTACTGTACGCGGACTACCACGTGAGATTTCCTAATTACGCTTTGAAGGAGGACTTAAACAAAACAGGATAAACTTTCAACTTGGAACCAAACAGTAAGAACCCGACTAGCAGGAGAATTCGCCTACAACTAAACTGAATTTTAGCGAGTTAGAAATGCGCGATCAACTGAGTTCAAAAACAACGCGAATTCACTTTAGTCTTCTCAACAGTAAAAGCATTTCAGTCGTGGAAAATTGAATAATAATTATAACAAAGAAAACATATATCTCTACCAAGGAAGAAGAAAGATTTCTATATAATTAAAAGCTTTTCTTATTCGATTATTTAATTTGGAAAATTTATTACCACGTCAACCTTTCCTACCACTGATATACTAATGTTTAATAATGTACGATTGATTGATGTGATTGCTACGACCGTGGTCAAGATAATAAGCCAATGTGGTTCCGCAACGTCAGAAATTGTCTTTTGTTAACCACGGGCTGTAAACCACGCTGTGAATTGGCTGAGAGAATCATGAAAACCGTCATAGGTTTGGACGGATGCACTACAAGCCGTAACAGATGTACTTGAGCTCTTCTTGTTCGAATCAGATCGACGCGCGGAAGACCGCGGAAGCTTTACTTAAATTTGCTTCTTTGGTGGAATTTCAGTCATCATAAACTGTTATTACAGTACCCTTTTGAAAATTCCTCTCTACCGAACACATTTAATTATGTGAAGGCAACTGAAGTGGCATGTAAACTGGATCGAATTTTAAACAAACAGACATGAGGCGGTTAAAAGAATATGCCTCATGCGATATCATCAAGCTTGCCTTTTAGACCCAGCTGTTCTGCATATGCAACTACTAACTCGTATAGAATAATGCGCGAAACAAATCTCAATTGATGCCATGTGGTAACGTTAGATAAGCACAAAGGGGAAAGTTCACTTCTTTATAGGGCACTGAAAAGCCGCTCTGATCATGCAAGCTTCTTCCTGATAAATCTGACTACACCCTATAACATGCATCTGAGCAATTTTTACGCCACCCATTAGTGAGACGACCATATTTTTCCTCTAAATTCAGCAGCTTAAGTTAATAGTTATCAATTCCGAGGATTCTTAAGTTACTTCCCTGATAACTGTCGTCGGTATTCAACCATGTGCTCGCATTCACAATCTCAACGAATTAACCTATGGTGAAATAAGGTTAAAAACTATGTGTAATCAACCATGGTATTAATTAACATCCACTACGTTTAGAGAACGAATAGTTCAGTTCTTCAAAAGATAATGTTAACAAGCTACAATCTTGGACGGAATAAAATGGACTAATTAACCCCCATCCCCCTAAGCAATGATGAAGGCGCGCGAAGAGCAAAACGCGCCATTTTGGCATCATTGAAATGGGGGAGGGTGGTTCAAATGTTCCATTTATTGTGTCCAAGATCAATCTTGGACGGAATAAAATGGACTAATTAACCCCCATCCCCCCCCCCCCCTAAGCAATGATGAAGCGCGCGAAGAGCAAAACGCGCCATTTGCATCATTGAAATGGGGGGGGGGGGGAGGGTGGTTCAAATATTCCATTTATTGTGTCCAAGATTATAGCTATCATAAGCTACCGTGACCAATAGACTCAGTGAAGCAGCTCGGCTGGCATGCACTTAGGAGAAACATTGATGTGGTTAAGAAGTAGGTTTCTCTAATTGCGCTAAATTTTTCCGTCACAAGGTTTGTTTCGTTTTTCCTTTAAAATCAGTCTTTGCCTAAATGATTCCATAACGAAAAGGGATGACATACCAAATGAACCGTACGCCGCATTGACTGATGTGATTGCTCCAACCATGGTCGTTGGGATCATTCCCCTTTTTTCGTAATTGTAAAGTATAACTTAAGTGGTCAAATGAGGTCAAAAGTCATATTTCAATAACGATAGGCTTGAAACTAACTACATGGCGATAGACATGTTTACATTAAAGTGAGGTTAAGGGCACATTAAAGCGTTGAAAAGATTGATATGCTTAAAATGAACGTAGAACTGATATAGATAAGTAGACAGAATACACACCGGTGATTCTCTATCTCTATCTCCTTACAAATGATATGGGCGCACAACCTTCCATGGCAGCGGAGGTTATATTTTGTCATATGTTTTTATATGTTTTCATCACAAGCTTAGTTTTCTGATTACAAGTTTGGAAGATCCAAATCTCTCTTAGAAGTTTTATGTGGCAGTGACACGGGGGCGCGAACGTACAAATCAACTTAAGCTGTAGAAAGGCATTTTTAAGTACCGCTATGGTGTTTGACCTCCGCTTAAAGTGATGTTTTCGTTAGCTAGGAGAATTTGATCTGGGCTGAGTTCCTCGAATCCTGGTTAGCGCTAACCATTGGTTAAGCTGTATTAAAATCTATAAGTTGTCATGGTATTTCACCCCAGTTAGCGCTAACCATGCTTCGAGCAACTGGCTCCTGTTCGAATTCCTCAGCTGAAATTTTAATTGCCCAAAAATGATAGGAACAAAATTATCCTTTCAGAAAATGCTAGCTGAACTTAGGTACCACAAACTTTCTAGGCGGAACTATTTTCTGTTCTTTGACTGCCAAAAACAGCAATTACGACCTTTCCGAAAACGTCAAGGGCTATGATTTCCGCATTGCGAATCTTTCAGGGCACGTTCGAAAATCCGATTGCACCCTTTAATCGACGCCAAAAGCCTAAGAAGACCTTCCCTCCACAGAAGAGATATCTACCGAAACTTGTCGTTGGGTCCCCTGAGTGACATCCTGATGCTGATTGAAATAAAAAGAAATCAAAAGGTTTTCCTTTAAACCAGTCCCGCTATTGACCAAACGTTTCCTGCCTTCCCAATGAGAACGAATTGACCTATAAGGATAAATAAGGAGGAAAACTAAGGCTGGTTTTATTAACCACGAAACCTAATCTTCCACTAGCTAGGAAAAAACCTGAAGTGTTTCAAAGGAGAACACTAGCTGTGGAGAATGGACTCCTGTAGCTGGCCATCTATCATGCATAAGCTAGAATTATTTAGGATTTCAGCTGGAATGAACTGAAGAGAGAATTGTTATGCACGGAAAACGAAAATTCTTCAGAGACAGATCCGGATTTCTAAATATTCAAGATATTTTTCTTATTCGATTCCTTTTGGAAAATTGGTTGCCACCTGAAACCTTCCAGACCACTGAATATGCCAAATAATGTACGATTGATTGATGTGATTACTACAACCGTGGTCAAGTATCACTGAAAGTCAGTGAGTTCCTCAGTCAGAAATTGTCTTTTGTTAACCACGGGCACAAAATCACGCTGTGAATCGGCTAGGAGAATCATGACAAACTTTATAGGTTCGGATGCGCTCAAAAGATTACTATAGTGGTGCTTAAAAAAAAACATTCGAGCATGTATCTTGTCCGAAATCAGATGCACGCAGAAGCCGTTACTTTTGCCTGTTTGGTGAATTTCAGTCGTCACAAACTGTTATAACAGTACCCTTTTCAAAATTCCTGTCTATCGAAGTCTTTTAATTAAGTGACGTAATCTGGATCGAAAAGGTTTGAACAAACAAACGGGAGCTAAGACTTTAAATACGATCGCGTGGGAGGTTAAAAGGAAACGCCTGATGCACTTTGCGATGTTACATGTACCCCGTTTAAGTTTAGATCCAGTTGTTCTGCATTAGCGAGACGACCACGTTTTCCTCTAAATTCAGCAGCAGAAGGTTATAGTGCCAATTTCGATTAGTTTGTTAAATTACTTCCTTGCAGCTGTCGTCGATACTTAACCAAGTTCCTCAGTAGTAGTATGGGCTATTATAGACCCAAAAAAACTGTCAACCAATCAGAAGCCAGAACGAGCTGTCAATCAAAACTCTCAAACATGAATGGACCAACCATAGAAGAGCATGCGCTGCATTGAAAGGGGTTCTCAATCACGTGACTGGGGCGGGAAAAGGAACACACACTGTTTGGATTGAATAAATAGGTTTAATAAAACGAATTAAAATGGTGGTCAGGCAAATGGAGGCCGGTCTGGATCCGTGGTTGGCATTCTGGACAGGCGAAACGGATGGGGAGACAGAATTCGTTGTCTTCGGCAAAGGCGTTGCATTTACGTAGTCCACTAAACAAGAGAGGTGAATGGTCAGAACGCAATGGCGACAGCGAAGAGATCGGGTGTACTGCTCCCTGAATTGGACGTAGCTGGCTTGCATGGCGTAGGTGCGACTGTCGTAATAAAAGGGATGTTTGAAATAGAGGGCAGAACGAGACTGAGCAGACCCCCGAGACAGTTACCAAACACTGAAACGAAAAAAAAGGAATGTTTAATCATTGTACATAAAGTGGTTTGGACATGTCACTCAAATGATTGAAATAAGGAGGAAAAATATGAAAACGATAGGTTTGAGGATGGAGACGGTGGATGTGAGTGAGGTCGGCAAGTGGCGCAAGCGAAACGTGCTGGAATCATATAGTCGCGGTAGAGGGCAGCTTCGGCCGGCATTGGCATAAGCGGGTCAAACAGGAAATGTGAATGGTCAGGGAGCAATACGGACAGTGTACAGCTAGCCAGTATTCTTCCTTGAACTTGAGCTTGTCATGGGTGGTCATCTGGAAAATGAAAGTTCGTTTTCTGGTTAAATGTCATTGAACTATATCTACAAGCGTAGGCTTGCCTCCATTATGTACCAGGTGTACAACAACAACCTACCTGAGCAAATTGTAGTTTTACTCGTAACCCCTAAAGATGCCAATAATTATAACTTAAGACACGCAAAAGACTTCTCGCAAGTGCGTTATAGCAGAAACTTTGGAAGAAACAGCGTGAGGTACAGGGGCCCATCGAATGGAATTTAATACCCAAAGCAATCAGGGAGTCAACGTCTTACCACCTTTTTAAAGGAAGACTTAAAAATGCCTCAAGAATATTGGACAAAATACAATTCGAGGAAGAGGCTTGTTTAATTAAATCGAAAGAGCCTGACTTTTTATACTTTTAGCTTTTTTAATACTTTGTTTTTAGATTGTCTTTCGTTTTTAGGTTAGCTTCGTCTCAAAATTTTATTATCATTTGAAATTTTTAAAGATTTTAAGATTATAAATTTTGCTAGGTATTTTTACGTGGTTAAGATTTTATGACAGGTCTACACCAGCCCTCGGGTTGCCTCAGACCGACCTGCCTTTACAAAACGTATGTATGTATGTATGTATGTATGTATGTATGTATCTGGTTGAAGATGGTATCGGTGCGGTAGAACGGGTTTTTGAAAAAAATGGGTAGGGCGACGGTGGTCAGACCCCGGAGACAGTCACCAAACACTGAAATGAAAAAGGAATTGTTTAATGTGGGTCAACGTCCATCAAATGCGTAATATACAATATTTGCAATGGAAAGTCTGTGGTCGTAAGATGCATCACCGACAAGCGGATAACAAAGTGAAGTGGTTGCAATGATGACAGCGCAGGAACGTTGTTGAACCCAGTAGCGTTTGAAGTGTTCGCAAATGGTCACACCGGCGTCGGGATGCGTGGGGAATACATACTGGACGTCTGTCCAACACTGGAAAGTAAGCGAAACATGTTTATTGGAAGCGATGATTGTGACCGGAGTTTGTCTTGCATGCGTAGATGGTGCGAGTGTCGCAATGTCTGCATAACAGCAACCCAGTTCGCACACCATGTGCGCAGATTACTCTTACTACCCAGGGGTGCGTGGGGAGTCTGTGACAATGGTCCGCTAGACACTAGGAAAGGAATGGAAGTAGTCAATCTCTTGGTCAAAGAAGCGGGTGGGGAGATGGAGGCAAGTGTGACCCACTCGTTCCCAGTACTGGGGATATATGGCTGAACAGAGGGGGTGTGGGGCAAGATCTGAAACATACCGAGGCAAAATGACATTTTACCACCTTTAATCACATAAATGGTGCAAAGCGTAGGTACTGCGTGCACGCATGTGTTGACCGCAGTGGCTGAAGTGAGGGCAGATGATGATCATGACTTTGGCTGGGTTGACTGTGTACCCTTTGGTGGCGGGGCGCACATAGGACCAACAGACCATGGGAGCAATGAACATCTGCGGGAGAGAACAGGCAGTCAATTGAATTGGAGGATATGGCGCATGGCGTGGCGGTGGGGTACGTATAGCCAGCGACCGCAGGCAAAGAAGTGGGGGCATATGACGATTCTGTCTTGGGTGGGGTGAGCGCAGTTGAATTGCAGCATGGGATCAATGAAAGTCTGCGGAAAAAACAAGGCAAAGGGAAGGAGATGAGAGGCATTTAATAATCTACATGCGTGACATAACAGTAACGAATGGTGTGGTGGTTACAATGTTTGTTTTTAAAATCAACCATCGATCGCAAGTGAAGAAGCGCAGGCGTCTGACAATCAGCTCTTGGGTGGGATCGAGGCTGGCTAGGCGTATCAGGGGATCAATGACGACCTGGAAAAGAGAAAACACCGAAGGGAAGACCGCTGTGATCGTGAATTAAACGACCATGGTTGGATCGAAAGCAACCCCATCTCATGGGCATGCCCTTGTCTATCCAACTGTCGTATTTTGCAGGCCACCCCAACCACCTGACTTTTATACGTCGTCTCTTCCTCTGCAAAATCTTCTCCACTCGAAACAAGGGCTCATCGGTCATGTTCACGCGTTTCAGGTCCTGTTGGTAAAACGTGTTCTCCACCGGCGTACCATCCCATTCTTGCAGCCGATAACTGGGCACGAACCCCGGCACCACTCGACGCACCACAAAACACCTCCTCCGTCCAGCCCGGCAGGTAGCTCTTTTGAAACACTCGGTGCTTCTTGTTCAAACGGACGCGCGTCCCCACCGGCAGGGCAGGTGCCTTGGCGCGCCGCCGGGGCTTGGCACGCAGGCGATCCACATACAAGCGTTCCCACACCGCCGCCTCGCTGCCCGCTGTGACTTCATGGGGCGCCATCCCGATTCTGCGATGCATTGTACCCCTTGACCAAATCCTGTAACGCTTCCAAGTACTTGTACGACCCTTGAGTCGTGAAGTAGCGGTACAATAGATCTTTGAACGTGCGGTTAAACCATTCGGCCACCGTCACCTTGGTATTCCCTCTGGTGGAAAAGTGAGCAATGCCCCAAAGTTTCAACAACGCCTGAAAACTCCAATTGTAAAACTCTTTGCCCGCATCCGTTTGCAACCGATGGGGTGGACGTCCCTGGGCGCGTCTCAGAATGATCACAAAGGCGTTGCTGACGGCCGGTCCCGTCTTGGGCTTCGCCGGTTCCACCCACGCGTACTTGGACAGCACGTCGATCACAGCCAACAGATACCGTTGGCCCTTGTTGACGCTGGCCAATTTTTGGACTTCTATCAAATCGGCCACCAGCTGTTGATCGCGGTCAAACACCAACACTGGCAGGGTGGGAAATCGGACACGTCCCGGCCGATGCGAGGTGTAACTGCACACCCCTTCCAAGACATCTCGCGCTCTGCGCAACGAAATCGTCTTGGCCTCGGCAAACCGACGCACTCCACCCAGACTTCCCACTCCCGTCGGGGAGTCGTATTCGGCCGCCAAGACCGCACTGGTCTTCTTTTTGACTCTCCGCTTGGACATCAGGCAAAACACACCCTTCGTAACTCTCTTTATTTACATTTTTACATCACTTTTTGGGAATCAATGGTTGACAGGCTCCAGTCAGAGTCCTTGGGCTCCTCCTCCTCCTCGTCCGACGAGAGCACCATATCGTCCGACGTGTCCGAGTCCGCCATTTCCTCCGGGTAGAACAGGCACTCTTTGTACCGTTTGCAAAGCGCGCAGCCATCGGGCTGCCAATACAATTTGTCCTCGTGCGTGTCATACCCGTACGCATCGCGCATCAGCTCCCGACATTCCTCGCCAATTAATGGCCGAGCTCCCCTCCTACGAAGAAGAAGTGAATACCACACCCTTGTGTCCTTTTCACGGGTGTCCCTTGGAGTACCTCACCTCCAAAAACGATTGGCCCTACGTCCGATGCAGTCGCGTAAAGATTCTGCCCTACGGTGGAGCCCTACCCAACTGCGTGATCTTCACGTCTAAGGAGGAGGCTCCCATGTATTTGCAAAGCATTCGTCAGCAACGTCACCCCGACCTCCACTTCGGAGATGGCAAGACGCTGCCCAACCAGCACTGTTGGTGCAATCAACGCCTGCGGCTAACCACCAGTCACTCCTAGAACAATCCGGGCCGCATGTTCCTGACCTGTGCCAAAAGGATTTGTTCCTTCTTTCAGTGGTTGGACATGCCTTGGTCCTCACGCATCCTGCAAGAAATGGACAGCCGCGGCCATCAAATGAACGCTTACCTCAACCCATTCCACTACCCAGACCCACTTGGAACATCCCAAGCCACCCAGACCCACCTGGCAGCCTCCCAGGTCACCCCCTTTGCTTTCCATGCACCGCGCCAAGGTCGATCGCATGCTACTACCCCACAAGAGGGTGCACAAGTGTTTGGCGGGCGCACCGCCCAAGAACTTTCCCGTCCTCTCAGACCGTATACGTGCTTGATCACGCCAGACCTTTACCTCTTTTTGATTGGTCCACGTGACAAATAAAAAAGAGTTCTTCCATCCAGTGTCTTGCCATTTTTCGCAGCATGCCCATCCACATCATCACCGGCGGCGCCGCAGTCACCGACACCTTGGCAGAACATTTAGCCCTGCAACGTGGCCTGCCCTGTCGCGTGATCATCGGACCCCTGCATCCCCGGATACACCATGGCATTCAACCTCTCCATCCATCGGCCATGGCCAAAGCTCTGCCGCACGTATGCGCCGTGGCCCAAGCACTGGGAAAAACCTTGGCCAACCCCTACATCGATACACCGAGGATCTCCTGGCGCGCAATTATCACATCGTCAAAGAAGCCGACACCGTGTTTGCCTTCGGTAGTTTCCACCCCGCCAAGACCCTTCCTGAGGTACCCCTGCACGAGACCTCCGCCTTGGAAGGTGGCACCGGGTGGAGCGTGGCTGTAGCCAAACGATTGGGTAAACGTTTGTTCTTCTATGACGTCACCTTCAATCGCTGGTACAAATACTCGCCCCAATACGATTTTCTTCATTCTACTGTCATTTCACCCACCTTGTCCCACCGGAGTCCCATCGTGGGCGCCAGACAGCTTTACCTGTATCCCCGAGCGGTGGACGAACTCAAATACCTCTTTCAAGCCTCCCAGCATGACCAATGCGACCGTCATGAACAAAGTCTGCCTTTGCATCGATTTGGAGGGTTTTGTACTACCGGATCGTTTCCTGGTCAGAGAAATGGGATAGTGCGATCACCACGGACAAGCCTGCGGTTCGCATCATTACAGTCACGACCTACAATGAAGGACGTGACCTCCGCGCAAGAACGCCAGATATGGCAAGTCATCCGACAGGTGCATGGGTTACCCTTCCCCCCGCCCTCGCCGAACTCGCCTACCCCTCGGAGGACCTACGCAAACACCTCAAAGCCCTCTACGACGAACATTCCACCAGCCATTGGCAGCCAGCGCCCCGTCGTGGCTTACAAGGGCGGCCGAGTGGAAAAAGACTTATTCAGGGAGATGGGTCTGCCCAGATTAGACCTAGAGGCCTTCGGTTCCCCAAGTTCGACGACATGACACGCCTAAGCACCGCGGCCTCTTGTGGACACCACGTCAAAGCCCCCAAACGCCACTGCCCTAAAGTGGAATGTTATTATTTTATTCAAAGGATTTTCGCTCAATGCGGATTACCCAGAGACATGTCTTTTGTCAATCAAGACCGTGTCACTCGTTTGACTGCCAAGCATTAAAAACACAGTATCATAGTGTTGGTCATGAATCTTGACAGATTTAAGGTGGGGGTAAAAAACCCCGGGGTGTCTTCTTCGCCGCACGTTGATCTTGTGGGTCGGGTCCAGGGGCTGCAGGCAATGGGGGCACGCCCAGTATTGATGAGGCACTTGTTGTTGGTATTGCCTCCTACACCACAGATACAGGCACTGCTTGTGCACGTAAAATCCACAGCAACGCCTCACCATTGTCGTCTTTTCGATGTGAACCGGCTCGCTCCCGACCACCCGTTTTTCTCACTGTACAAAATGTCCATGCAAATCACACAGGTGTCCCGCGCAAAAGTCAATGGACTTGCTCCGACGCAACGACATGATGAACAATGAACCCACGTGCCCGCGACTCCCTTTCACAAGCCACGCATCCACCAATCACCATTCAGGGTGACGTCATCCACCGGGGCGATGGGGGTCCCCCTCCCTCTCTCACCTGTCACATAACACCCCTCCCACCCTCTCCCATTGGTCCCTCAGCATCTCATATAACAATCCGCCATCACTCCCACGGCTCACATTCATCATGGCGCGACGTCGCAATGAATCAGTGATCATGTGCTTTCAGACAAAGTAGGTACCGACCCGTGCGTCATTTGCATGCCCCTGTACCATGACGACACGAATGAGTTGCCCCACCGAGCCCTCTGCTGCAACGTCAGCCAGCATCTGCCTTGTATTTACCACTGGCTGCAGTCCCTCAACGACCGTCGCATGCCATGGTAAGAGTGGCCTGCCCCCATTGCCGACAGTCGGGTTACTTGTTAAACCACACCAACGACCCGTGTCACATATGCCAGTCCCATGACATCGACGGCCACTTCGTCTGCACCGAACGTTTGCCGTACTGTTCCGTGGCCCTGCACCACACTTGTTTGTACAGACACGTGGTACGCTTCATCCGGGTCACACCAGATCACTTCCGCTGCCCCAGGTTCCACACTCGACTGCACACCCACTTCACCCTAACCAATTTGGCCCGCACTTAACCCGAGAACAGACCATCCACCTCCACGCCGCGGCCAACGCCTAGCATCACAGGCCTAAGACTTGCAACGGCATCTGGTAATCTCTCTCCCGGGTCAACCAGGCAGAGCCGAACAGCGCTTCGGGCAAACCCGAGGACGAGGCCGCGGCATCCGCCACGCCTACCAACACGGAGTGCCACGCCAACCAAGTGAATGAAAATCAAATGTAAAAAAACTTATACATGTGTCATTAAACAGGTTGCAAACTGATTTCACGTGTTTGCTCATTGCCGTAGACCCTGTGGCCCAATGGATAAGGCATCTGACTACGGATCAGGGGGTTGCAATTTCGAATCCTGCCGAGGTCTCTCTTTCTCTTTTTTTCAACAATATCATTAAATTCATTCTATCCAAACAGTGTGTGTTCCTTGTAGTCCACTCCAAGACTCCTTTTCCCGTCCCGGTCACGTGATTGAGAACCCTTTAAATGCAGCGCATGCTATTCTCTGATTGGTCCATTCCGAGTTTGACGAGTTGATTGACAGCTCGTTCTGGCTTCTGATTGGTTGAAATTTTTGACAGTTTTTGGGTCTATAGTAGCCCATAATACTACTTTCCTCGCATTCACAATCTCAACGAATCAGTTAACCTATGGTGAAATGAGGTTAAAAACTATGTGTAATCAACCATGGCATTAACATCCACTACGTATAGAGAAATCGTTTCTTCAAACGATAATTTTAACAAGCTACCTATCATACCTTGGCTTTGCCGAGAGGAATGATAGACTCAGTGAGGCATTTCAGCTGGGATGCACTTAGGAGAAAACATAGATGCGGTTAAGAAGTAGATTTCTCTAATTGTGCTGGATTTTTCAGTCCGTCATAAGGTTCTGCCGTTTCGTTTTTCCTTTAAAATCAGTCTTTGTTTTTATAAATGACTCCATAACTAAACTGAAATGAAATACCAAATGAGCCGTACGCCGCATTGATTATTCTGATTGCTCCCGACGATATGTGGTCGCTGGAATCATTCCCGTTTTTAATTCTAAAGTATAACTTAAGGCGGTCAAATAAGGTCAAAAATCATATTTCAGTAACCACAGGCTTTAAAACTACATGGCGATAGACATGTTTACAGTAAGGAGAGGTTAAGGGAAACATAAAAGCGTTGAAAGGTTTGATGCGCTTAGAAACGTAGAACTGGTGTAGATCAGTAGACGGAATATACGAATCTCTATTTCCTCCCGAGATTAAATGGGCGCCCAACCTTCACTTGGCAGCCAACGTTATGCCGTTTTCATCACAAGCTTAGTTTGGGATTACAACAAAGTTTGGAAGATCCCACTCTCTATAAGACGTTTTAAAGTTGCAATGACACCCTGTTCCTTATTGAAATAAAAAGAAACCAATAAAGTTTTCCTTTCAAGCAGTCCTCACTATTGACCACTGAAAAGTTTCCAGTGAGAACGAATTGACTTATGATGGTAAAATAAAGAGGTAAACTAAAGCTGGTTTTTCAGTTAACCACGACCTTAGCCTCCTCTAGCTAAGGAAGAGAAACCTGTAGCCGTGTTTCAAAGGAAACAACAGCTGGCGGGGAATGGACTCCTGTAGCTGGCCATCTATCATGCATAAGCTAGAATTATTTAGATTTTAGCTAGAATGAACTGAAGAGAAAATTGCTATGCACGGAAAATAATTATCTCTTCAGAGGCAGATCTGGATTTCTAAATATTCAAGAGTTTTTCTTATTCGACTCCTTTTCGAAACTATGTTTCCACTTGAAACCTTCCAGACCACTGAATATGCCAATAATGTACGATTGATTGATGTGGTTGCTATAACCGTGGTCAAGTATGTATAAGTCGATGTGGTTCCTCAGGGTCTGAAATTGTCTTCTACTAACCACGGGCTGTAAAGCACGTTGTGAATCAGCTAGGAAAAAGCTAAATAGTGGTGCTGATAGAAACATTCGGGCATGTATCTTGTCCGAAATCAGATCAACGCGAAAGCTTTACTTTTGCTTGTTTGGTGGAATTTCAGTCATCTCAAACTGTTATAACAGTACCCTTTTTAAAATTCCTCTATATCGAAGACTTTTAATTATGTGAAGACAAAGTGACACGTAATCTGGATCGAATTTTACACAGACGGGAGCTAAGACTTTGAATGCGATCGCATGGGAGCTTTTAAAAGACAACGCCTTGTGCAATTTGTGATGTTACCAAATTGCCTTTTAGACCCAATTGGTCAGTATTAGCGAGACGTCCATATTTCTCTCTAAATTCAGCAGCTGAAGTTTACATTGCCAATTTGAAGGAGTTTCTTAAATTGCTTCCTTATACCTGTTGTCGGTATTTTACCATGTTCCTCCCATTCATAACCACTACGAATTAACTTAATGTTGAACTGAGGTCAAAAAATGCGTTATCAACCGTGGCGCCAACATCCACTACGCCATTGCGAATGATAAACTCCATGAAATAGAACTGGAATGGACTGGACATAAAACTTTGATGCCGTTAAAACGTGTCCCTATTTGTTCATAATTTAATCGTTACAAGGTTCATTTTCGTTTTTCCTTAAAAAACACTTTGCCTAAATGATCCAGAACTCAGTAAGAAAATGACATACCAACTGAATCGTACGCCGCATTGACTGATGTGATTGCTTCCGACAATGGTCGCTGGAATTATTCCAGTGTTTAATTCTAAATTTTAACTTAAGGTGGTCAAATGAGGTCAAAAATAATATTTCATAACCATAGGTTAATAGTTTTTATTTTCGTATTTCTTTATTGACCTTGTATTGTACATATATATTGTGGAGAGAATCAATAAAAAAAAAACCACATGGCAATCATGTTTGTGACGTTAATGGAATCATAAAACGTTGGTTAGATCAGTCAGCAGAAGATACGGTTATCCATCTCCTCCCGCGATTAAATGTGGGCGCAGACGCTATTAAGAGGGTAGTCCGGTCAAATGCCTTATCCTTCTTATATTTCAGTGCACTTTTACTTGAAAATCTCGCCCCAGATTTCATTCCATCGTGAAATGGCTCATCTATTTTGGCGTACCTCTACAGCAAATGTTTGTGAGTGTTGTTCTTACGAGTTTTTTTTTATTGCTTTTAAGGAAGAAAGGTTTGGGGGACGGGGTAATGTGGATAAGTAAGGACAACTGGAAAATATCTTTGGATTTGTGGGTGGTTGAAAATTAATAGTAAAAGTGAATAAGTAGACCATCGCCAGAAAGTCCGCCACCAAAACAAAGTGCCCCGGATTGCTAATTCAGACTGCCCCATTAGAAGACTTTTTGAAAACTGCTTCTAGTGAGTGTAAATCCTTTTCAGCACCATAAAACACACATTATCCTTTTGAATCATTTTAATCTTGTATTTTCCAGGCTTGTGTTAATTCTTGTGTTTTCTCCGGTCCTTTCTCCTGATTATTCCTCCTGCAACAAAAATACGTTTTAGACTTTTGCAGTTGTTTTTAACAGCGGATATGTGCTGAACACAAACAGAAATAAGGAAAAAAAAAGAGAAAAATTCCCGGAAGTTTGTATCTCTTTTAAGCTCCCCCTTGGGCCAGATTTTCGAATGAGGACCCCCCCCCCCCCCCCAGGTGGAAACAGTGGGATTTGTTGGTCAGTTTATGTTGGTCAGTTTATGTCAAATATAATTATTTTATACTTACATTTTGAAGAAGGTAAACCTTATAGTCCCCCTAAGAGGCGGGACCGACTTGCTAAAGGAACAGCTTGGTGTTGGGGCCAATGGCCCACACCTCTTTAGCAGGGCCAAGGTATGGACCCATTGTCCCGCGCTGTTTGTGGCTTGCCATAGTTATTCCAAATTGGCTGTAAGCGACTGTCTGTTCTGAAACGGAAAATGAATGTTACATTATTCATTGCATTTCTGACCACTCCCCAGTCCAGGGGAAACACTATGAGAAATTTGAAATCCAAACTAACAATTGCTGGCCAACGAACTGGATTCCCCTCCTGAAAAAGAATTGTATAATATTATTCTCTGAAATGGCCCATTGCATGTTCACTCCTGGGCTTCGGCAAGGGAGAGGGGAGTGGGTGGCCAAGGGCTGACAGCTCACAGAACAGACAAGCACCTGTATAAAGTGCCATTCTTGCACATTTTGGGTTGTTTTGGCCTAAAAAATTGAACACAAAAATTAACTGCGTCTATATCAGATATAAAGCCACTCATTTAACATTGATTTCTTTTGTATTCCATTCATGAATTATTAATGACTTTTTGAAGTAAAGTACTTTTCAGAACAACTGCATCTGGAGGAAAGACCTCTCCTAGTCCTCAGCTTTTGGAATGTGAAAGCGAGCAGACATTCTCACACCTGAACAAACTTAGTTTGGGAGAAACTCCTCCTCAACTCCTATGGGAAATGTTTTTCTCATTCAAGAATAGGTGTGTGCAGCATAAATGATTTGCTGACATTCAAAGAACAATTTGTTCATTTCACAAGCACTTACATTATAACTGCACATACTAAATACCTGATTATAATTTCTTACATAACCAGCTGCATTGATGGATATCCAAGATTAGACATCTACAGTAAATTGTATTCACCTGAATCACTAGCCACTGGCTAATGACCTTTAGAAAACTACTAGCCCACAGTGCAACTAAGGAGCCCAAGCTCCTTCCCAGGATCTTGGTCCAGGGTTCGTACTCTTTTTTGGACTAAAAATTCAAGGACTTTTCAAGGACATTCCAGGAAACAATTCCAATTTTTCAAGCTCTCCATCCAGTAACAAATGCCATTAGAATGTGATACTAGATGATTGGGTTTAAGGGATAACTGCCAGATTTGTTCAAGTCTAAGTCTTTCTAGTTCTTCCACTAAGTGGAAACAGTCAAGCAGCAAATTTCAAGGTTTTTCAAGGACCCAATGTACTTTTCACAGACTTTCAAGGCCTTGAATTTTGATTTTCAAATTCAAGGACTTTCAAGGACTTTCAAGGTGCGTGCGAACCCTGTTGGTCACTGTAAGGGTGACCATGCTTACCAAGACCATGTGTACATTAAAAGAGGGTTTCAGTTGATCCACAGTTTTCTGGTTAAGACCACATGGAATGGTAGTTTTTAAATACATCCTTTGTCATTCTCATTAAAACTATATATGATTTGTCATCTTAAGTCTACTAGCCCAAGATATACTAAATGTGTGATTTTTACTAACCTCCGGCTACAGGGCTAGTGGAGATGTTGAACCCTGGACATCGGTTTTGGGTTTTCAAAACCACAGTAAACTCATACGGATTGTTGTTGAAAATAGCAAAACCGGAAGCTGAAATTAATATTTGCTTTGCTTCGATTCCCTAAACTCATAAATTCTGTGCATAATTTGTTCAAAACGTGTTCCATCTCAATTAAGTCTTAGATCTGTAGATAATAGCAATCAAGCAGCCATGAAAAACAACCTGTTACAAATTTTCTCATCTTTATCAGTCCGCGGGTTGAGATTCTGGGATCATAATCATTTTTTGTCCCAATCCCACACAGCAGAAAAGTATTGTGACATAACTAAAAAACTGGTGCTTTATCCTAGTGCAAATTACCCTGCTAGCAGCAAACACTGGTGTGAATTGCAACTGCCAAGCAATAGTCTTGCATCACTTAAGCCAATTAGTCTTACAGAACCTAACACTGAAAATGTGACAAGGATACCTCACAAATTAATGTGATCTGGTAAGCTGACAGAAGCCACTCTAAGGGCACTTAGAGTGCCTAGGTGATGGTAACCTGTGATCAGGCGAAGTTTTTTTTTTGCGGCGGGAGGAAGGAAGAAACTACATCTGATACAATTTCTTGTCAATTTGTATGCCACCCTCTAAATTAACGGTTCTGTCAACACGAACGACAGATGCCATGAGACAAGCATGAGCTGTCAACAGCGATGTTATTTTGTGTCATATGATAAATGTCAGCCAATCAGATTTTACCAGAAATCCATGCAATTTTTGGCGTCAAGGAAAGGAACTTTTAATAATGCTCAACCGTTGATACAGTTCATCTGTTTAAAACGTCAAGAAATAAAGAATTTAATGAAAAAATTGGCCGGTGGAATGGTAGAATCCTTTATTTTATTGCAAAGTGATCAAAAGTGTTGAATAAACTTTGATTCTGCAGCAGCACTTCTTGCAAACAGCACGCCCGTAAAATAAATGATTCGTGAACACAGTTCTTCCACGATCTGATTTCTCGATTTCTCTGTGGACCTTGACTGACTAGTAAACTACCCAGTCACAGCAGCACAATCTGCCTTCTTTTTAGATTCCCGAATTGTTGGTTCTGACTCACCACAGCTACAGAGTGTTAGAATCAGTCAGAACAATGCATTTTTTTCATCACTTTCGGGACAATTAGTAAATGACACTCTGATCTTGCCAAATCCCATGGGAAGTACAGCTAAAATGTCTTCTTTTAGTCAAACAATCCTTGAGATGCATTCCATTAGCTCTTCCTTCAAGGATTTGTGAATAAATTGAAGAGAGTAAGTTACAGCTGCCGCAAATTCACCCTGTGCCCCATGAGCCGACATAAATTATAACAGCTTACTTGTGTTGAGTTTGCAGTGGAAGTCACATATGTAAATCAAGTAGCCAATCGGAACAGGGCTCAAAAGATTGTTTTGTTCCTCGACCAATCAGAAAAAAGTCCAGATTCTGGATGAGAAACAGACAAATTGACAAGAAATTGTATCAGGTGTAGTTTTTTTCCGTCCTCCCGCCACGAAAAAAAAAAAGTTCGCCTGATCACAGGTTAAGGTGATGGATCAACTGTGATGCGCCCGTCATCTGCTTTGAGGATGAAAATAAAGCTATTGCGGATTGACCAGATTTGAAATAATTTAGCCCATTAAAATGTTAAATAGCTTATGCAAACTGGCAACGCGGTAGCCCTTTCTACGATGGCAATTTTAAGCCCAATTTACACTACAGAAAAAATGGGTCCAGACCCAAAAAAAGTTGGTACGTTTACACAGCACTTTCGAAAAGCAAAAGGGGTCCGGACTCATTTTTTTCGCTTTTGGGGACCATAGGCCCCAAAACCAGAATCTGGATCCACTGCATGCAAATATGGAATGGAAGGTTTACACAGCAAAAATATCTGGTCCGTACCAACTTTTTTGGGGTCCAGACCCATTTTTTACAGTTGTATAAATGGGGCTTTAGGGCTCCTTTACATGGAGGTAGGAAGATCCTAGAAGGCAGATCATCCTAGCGCCATATGTTTTCTGCATTCAGTTTACATGCAAAGGGTCGTACTTGGCCCTAACACTAGGATCTTCCTAGTCTTAGGATCATCCTAGCTGAAGTTCCTAGCACCAGGAAGATCCTAGCACCATGTAAACTGCTTTCGCTAGGAAGATCCTAGCACGAGGGACAAAAACAACAAACCAAACAAACATGGCGGCGGCCGGGCGATCAGCGGCTAAAGGAAGACAATTTCGTCGAAATTTCCGACCAAAATTTCTGCATGTAAACCAAACGAAAAGTTGGTTCGCCGGCGCGCCGTTTGTTTCAAAATTATTTATCGACGTGATCTTATATCCTGTATATTCTATGTATTATACTTAGCCTTGGTATTATCTGTTTGTTATCTATGAGATTGGTACACTTACTATTTTGATTTCAATTTACTGCCGTAATGGAACATTTTCTGCCTTGATACCAATTTGCTACCGAGACTTGACTTTTTCTACCTTGATATAATTTTACTCCCGTGATGCAACATTTTCTACCTTGATATCATTTTACTGCCGTGATGCAACATTTTCTACCTTGATATCATTTTACTGCCGTGATGCAACATTTTCTACCTTGATATCATTTTACTGCCGTGATGTGACTTTTTCTACCTTGATATCATTTTACTGCCGTGATGCAACATTTTCTACCTTGATATCATTTTACTGCCGTGATGTGACTTTTTCTGCCTTGATATCATTTTACTGCCGTGATGTGACTTTTTCTACCTTGATATCATTTTACTGCCGTGATGCAACATTTTCTACCTTGATATCATTTTACTGCTGTGATGCAACATTTTCTACCTTGATATCATTTTACTGCCGTGATGCAACATTTTCTACCTTGATATCATTTTACTGCCGTGATGTAACATTTTCTACCTTGATATCATTTTACTGCCGTGATGTAACATTTTCTACCTTGATATCATTTTACTGCCGTGATGTAACATTTTCTACCTTGATATCATTTTACTGCCGTGATGCAACATTTTCTACCTTGATATCATTTTGCTGCCGTGATGTGACATTTTCTACCTTGATATCATTTTACTGCCGTGATGTAACATTTTCTACCTTGATATCATTTAACTGCCGTGATGTAACATTTTCTACCTTGATATCATTTTACTGCCGTGATGCAACATTTTCTACCTTGATATCATTTTGCTGCCGTGATGTAACATTTTCTACCTTGATATCATTTTACTGCCGTGATGTAACATTTTCTACCTTGATATCATTTTACTGCCGTGATGCAACATTTTCTACCTTGATATCATTTTACTGCCGTGATGCAACATTTTCTACCTTGATATCATTTTACTGCCGTGATGTAACATTTTCTACCTTGATATCATTTTACTGCCGTGATGTAACATTTTCTACCTTGATATCATTTCCCTACCGTGATGCGATTTTTACATCTTGATATCACTTTACTACCATGGTATGACGTTCTCTTCTAAGCACTGTCGTACAGTGACCGGTCTGAATACAACTGCGAGTCTGCTTTAATACGGTGGATAGTAAGTGTGTCGTACTTGTTTGCGGTGGTAATGTAGCAGACTGGTTGTTGAATTTCTTTTATTATGAAATCTATCTGCATATTCTTATATTTCTTCGGTGATTCAAAAATCACTATCTTATAGTCTCGGTCTGCTTCATGTCATCAATTTAGCGCTTAGGGGCCCTTGAGCAAGGCAAAGATATAGAGAATGCACCTTGATAATGTACATCGTGATAATTAAAGAGCGCATCTGTGGCGATATGGTTTCCTTTGTTTGTCTGCTTTGTTTTTTCTTCTTTATTTTTCACGGAAAAACTATTTGATAACCTCACTAGAAAAGCGGGGCTTATGAACACCACTAAATGCTTTTCCGGGCTGCATGCCGTCACCCACGGATCGTTTATCGTTCGTTAGTTGCAAGATATCCCTTTAAATATTATTTACTCTGGATAAGTGTGAAAGCGGACTTGACACAACGATGTTGGGTGCGATCCATAAGAAGGTCAGGGACTCCATTGTCTAGGATGTCGAGGACTCAACTAAGGATAAGTTACGGGTCAGAAAGATATCCGACTCCAAATCGCTCGACCTTTTCCCCTGACTCCTGGCACTTTCAGCGACTGAGCCAGCACCCTACCTATTCCTGCTAAGTTCTTTCTTTTGTAAAAAAAGTGTAAACGATACATGGTGAAATAAATTTGTTGTCTTGTCTGCATACTACAAACAATCAAACAACTAATTCGTTATTCGAAAGATATCGGAAATCATGCATTACACAGTTTGAATGATGTACGTGACATGGCTTGTACACAAGAATCAGTAAATTTTCCAGTAATACAACTTTTCATCAAGATTTATAAATAAACAAAGGAAAATGATACGCGCCTCTTCTGGTTCCATTGAGGAATCCTCGTGAAACTAAAAATAAGACAAATATGGACTTTAAGTTATAAAGCGATCTTTATTCTTTCGCACGAGAGCCAAGAGAAGACAACCTTTCGTTTGTCAATGTTCGAAAATGCCTTTTACAGATGTTTTAAATATTTTTATTTCAAATTTTTTTATAACTTACATTTTTTGGCAATTTTTTTACATTTTATTCTTATTGTTGCAATGTTGGAATTAAAAACTTATAAAGCAAATTATAAAGCATTCACCAAAGCTTAACGTGGGCCGCAAACTTTAACATTGCTCAAGTTGTAACGCAGGATTTACGTTCTCGTTATATCCTGCGCGTTGTCGTTAGTGGGTTGTTTTTTTTTTTTCCTGTTAGTACAAAACTAGTTCCTTCGGAGAGGCAGAGACATCAAAAATACAGATCGATAACGTATCTCTTGATAACACATGAACGCTATTGTAGCGATAAGATTTAACGTTAAATCGGACCCCCAAAATTAACTATTGCACATTTTGTAACGCAGGATTTACGTTGTATCCTGTGCGTATTTGTTTGTGGGTGTTTTTTGCTGTTCACACCCTACTTTGAACGTGCTTTATACTGTAAATGTTTAGTATAAAAGTAGTTCAATTTGTAATCTTGTTAAATCCCTGATGAAGTCTGTCTGATCAGACGAAAGCGGTCGGATAATATTAAAAAACATTGACAAGATCTGTTGCTGTGTGCTGCTCACTAGTTTTTGTTTAAAAAATAACCCACTAAATTTTGACCTCTCCTGGCTCGCAGCATTTCCTGTCACGTACAACAGCGCGTCGGCGAACAAGCAAACGTTTTGCTACCCGGGGCAAATGCTCAGATTGAAATTATACTATGGCCGAGAATCTGGAGTGGTATATTTTTCTTGATTCAGTTGAAGGTTTGTGTCGTGAAGTAGAACGTAGAATACACTCGTCGGATTCGAACACACTACAAGAGTTTTTATCAAGGCTCCAGGCTAAAAGAACAGCTTGCGAAAGGATCATCAGAGCTTCTCTTGCCCTCGAGGTTGATGCCTCTGTTTCGGATGATGTACAGGGAAACGTCAAACGGTTGAGCAATTCAATACAATATCTGATTGATGATGTTGAGCGCCAGTTGCATTCAGTTGACTCTACTGCTTACAGCTCTTCCACATTATCTGAAATTCTTGTTCACCGCAGTGGTTGTGTTGGGAGGCCTAAACTTGTCCTTAACCTGACTCAGATAGACTATCTTCGCAGCTGGCAGTTTACATGGACAAGGATAACCCACACCCTATGCATTTCACGAACAACGCTATGGAGGCGACTGAAAGAAGTCAATTTCAATTTCCAAGAAAGCCGATTTACAATCATTTCTGACTTTGATCTCGAGCAACAAGTGGCTGGCATAAAGGCCGAATTCGAAAATTGTGGGGAGAGAATGGTTATTGGCATCCTTCGTTCTAGGGGTGTACATGTTCCACGACATCGCGTAAGAGATATCATTCGTCGTATTGACCCTATCAACACCGCCCTTCGTTGGCGGGCTATGCATCCCAGATACCAATACGATGTTCCGGGACCCAACGCTCTCTGGCACATAGACGGATTACACAAACTTATTCGGTGGGGGTTTGTGGTTCATGGCGGCATTGACGGCTTCTCCAGACTTGTGGTATTTTTGAAATGTGCAACGAATAACCGTGCAGAAACAGTCATGTATAGCTTCATCGAGGGTACTAAAAAATATGGGATTCCTTCGCGTGTTCGCTCCGACTACGGTGGGGAAAACATCGAAGTTGGCAACTTTATGGAGTCAGTCAGGGGAAGAAATCGTGGTTCCCATATACAGGGTTCATCCGTACATAATCAGCGAATAGAAAGGCTACACAGAGACACTACACGGTGTTGTCTCTCTAGCTTTTATTCGATCTTCAGTTACATGGAGAGTGAAGGTATTCTAGACGTCTCCAATGATACAGACGTTTTCTGCCTTCACTACGTATTTCTTCCACGTATCAACAGAGCGTTAGAAGAATTTCGCTTAGGCTGGAATCACCACTGTGTAAGTACAGAGGGAAACCAAACCCCTTATCAAATGTGGATAGCTGGCGTAATGAGTGACGACTATCAGGGATACACCGCTGTCCAGGACATAAGGAACCCCGATTTAGCTGTCTATGGTATTGACAGTGACAACGCGGGCCTGTGCATCGATGATGACAATGAAACTGTGACTGTGCTAGAACCAACTTGCCCTCTCACTGAAGGTCAGATTTCAGACTTGACTGACGAAATTGATTCCTTATCTAACAGTACCAATTTTGGAGTAGATATCTATTTACGAACTGTAAATTACGTTGCCCAAATCCTAGACTCGCCCCAGACATTGTAACAGCTAGTTCGTTTCGTGAAAACTCAACTCCTCCCCCCCCCCTCCCCTTCTATATATCCTTTTGGCCTATGTTGACAATATTTTTCGCATTTTTAGTTACCGTTTCATCTCCCGTGTACCGTGAAAGATTTTACGCGTTCAGTCTTGATGGCACACAAAAGATATGTAATGGAACCATGTAATGGATTTCCTGTGCTTGGGAAGTATGTACACATGTGCTTCAATGTCAAATAAGATGTCACGTGGAAAACGTCAATAAAAAGAAGTTTCTGCATTTTTTTTTTTCATTTCACCTGAACTTAAGAACTTGTATAAGTCCGGTACAAGGGACTCTCATCGTTTTACGATAAAAACCCCATTTCACACATGCAAAGACAGAAAATGTTTTTTCCAATACCTTTTCTTTCCAGTTCGTGAATAGACATATGATTTTCTCTCATAGACACGCGCACTACTAACTCTTTAGCAATTCATTTATTCATAAATTCCAGATTCTAAAAAGTGAAAGATTCTCTAGTACGACGAAACAAGCCAACTACCCCGCTCTTGACAGGTCCTAAGAAAGATATAATCATCTTGTTAACATACCTAGGTCTGCAGAGCAACCCCAAATCGCTAAACGCCTGAAATCCTGTGTTTACAACTTCTACTCCTGCGTCAACCAAGAGATAACTTATCAGAACACTTTCCGCATCAAGTACAATCTCGTACCCAGAGTCCTCGGGCTGTTTGGTCAGCGGGTAGACGCCCGGCGAGACTATGGGACAATGGACCGCCATTTTCCCAGAAAATCTGGGGTAAAACAATGGAAGCCGTTGCGGGACAGCCAATCAAAAAATTTGATTTTTTTCCATTATCCCAGAGTCTTTCCTGGCGACCAACCGCTGGCCAAAGAGCCTGAGGACTCTGGGTACGAGATTGCATCAAGTATTTCTGTCCTTACAAGGACAGAAATGAAACCGCTTTCAAAAGTCTTAAGTTGTTTACAAGGCCGGTTGATGAGACTGCACTGATTTTTATATTGGTAAGACAAAAAGAGACTTCACGACAGAAAAAGTGAACATTTGAAGGCCCTCGCTAAAAATGACAACACATCAGCCATTGCTGACCATCTTTTTAAAAAAACATGCCCAATCCAAGACTAGAGTGCACAAACCATACCCTATTTCGGACCAACATGGTCACGAAACCGCACGTACGTAAATAGCCCACATAAAGGAGTATCCCCCCCCCCCGGTTTACATGCGACTGTCACAGACAACATTGTAATTGCTCCGGCAAGATAACAATTTTCATCGCCTCAATATCCTATATCCTGATCATCACGCGTCGTCCTTTTCCTTTACCTCTTCACTGCTCGCCGGGGAGTCCTTTTGGTCGCAAAAGGCCCTACATGCTTGAATAACATCATCTTCCTCCAGGGTAACTAACTTTACACCGTCGTCTGTGAAAGACAGACGTGTACTTAGATTTATTATGGCCTCTGCTACAATGTTTTTCGCAAGCCTACCGTTCTGTTGACTACGGATCGCTGACGTCGTCTCGTTTTCAAGGATTGTAACCAAGCTTGTTTGGCCACTATAGCGGTATCCACTGTCCCTGATTCCGTTGTCAAGAATTGTTGCCAATTCTTGCACCGAATAGTCAGGGAAAGTGAATTTATACTTTATTCTAGAGTCAAGGCCAGGATTGGACTTAATAAATTCCTTCATTTCTTCTGGATAACCAGCGAAAATCATCACTGGATCGCCTTTCTCCATTGCCGCCATAAGCTGGTTGATAGCGATGCGTCCGTAGTCCATGTTAGATGATCTTGGAGTCAGACGGTACGCTTCGTCAACAAAAAGAACTCCTCCTTTCGCCTCGTTGATTTTGGTGGCGGTTTTGTCTTCCGTTGACCCGAGGAATTGGCCAACCAGATCGCCTCTTTGGACCTCCACCACTTTTCGTTTCTTGATTTTCTTCACGCTGTATAGCAAATCTGTAAGTAAACGAGTTGAAACATTCATGAGTAAAAGTCATAAGGAACCTGCCCTGAAGGACATGTTGATTAAACATTACACGATAACCACTAACAAGGATCTTTATTCTAATGTTAAAGTCAGTTCTTCTCCAGAAAGCCCAGGAAAAGGAAATATTTGTTGATCACATGGAAATACAAAAAGGGCGAGAAGAAGAAAACCGAAGCTTTCTTTCTGGGAAAAATGCTTTATTTTTTGGCTCAAGACTGTTGTTAATGGTCATTGATTTCGTGGCAATTGTTTCCACTTTTGCTTAAAGCGGATGTCAGAATGCCGGAAACATGTACGGGAGGTGGGGGGAGGGGGGGGGAGGGGTTAAGGATGACCTAACGTGAATTGGAGTGGAACTTTAAGGAGATTAAAGAAGGGATTGGAATGTTAGAAAAATTGTTTGAAACAGCACCAGACAGTTGTACAGGTTGGGGAACTGTTTGATGTTCTACTACTTTTTAACTTCAAATTCCAACCTTAAACATTCATTACATCTTAATTCATATTTCATTCAACTTAACTAACCTTGAGAAAATTATCTCTTCCCAAATATACCCAAAATCACCAAAAAAGTCAATAAAAATATGACACGATATAGCTTCGTTGGATGAGCATAGGGATTTTTAATTGCTCGAAACGCGAATGACATATCAACGTTAGATCGATGTCAAGCTGCTAAAAAACGATGTTTAGGTTAAATCCCGCCTTATGAGAACTTCAGTGGTAAGATTCTTCTGATACCTGCAACTTTACGTGCGAAAGTGGTTTTCCCGGTCCCTGGATTCCCGTGAAAGATAAAGTGTAAACATTGTGTGCTCATGTCGTCCACTTGGAAACCCAACTGCTTCCGTTTTTGGTTTAAAATTGCAGTCTTTGCAAATCTCAAGAATTGCTGCTTGAGGGGCTCTAAGCCAACAAATGAACGTGTGGATTCCTCCATCTTGTTGTAAATTCGCTGATAATCGACTGAAATGCAGAAAATAAAATAAATAAATAAATAAATAATGATAATGATAATGATAATGATAATAAGCTGAGTAAAATGTTAGGAGGGATAAGTGCTAAGGTGGAGCACATGAGTAACCGTTTGCTTTATGAAACGTTTTGAATTCCACAGAGGATATTTCTAGCATCGTCGATTTGGGTAGACATGCTATGCAGTATCCACAGACATTGCTTCCATTTTCTTATGTATCCAGCCAAACCCATACCCCTTGCATTTCTGACTCTCGTTCCGACTCTCGAAGATCGCGTCAGGGAAACGAGAAGGTACGTGAGCACGCTCAGATAATCTTAACAACGGAGATAAAAACCCTATCAAATCACGTTACAGAGTAAAATGTAAATGAGGAAATTAACATAAGTACTGAGTGTACACAACTAACCTTCCTTTTCGTCATTTGTAACAATACAACCAACATCGGTCCCCTGTTCTATACTGGATCGCAATCTAAGATAAGGGAAAAGATCGGAAATGTCTTGACGATAAATTGAAATATATAACAAATTGGATGAGGGGCTAATTCGATCAAAGCATTTTTAATTATACATACCGCTTAAGGACATCCTTCTGCTTTCCTTTGTCTGGAAGAGGGGCTTTTCCACTGCGAGGTCACTACTTTTTATGTAGATGAATGTAACTGCACGCAAAAGTTAAGGAATGAAATGACCGTTACTAAATGAGAGCTTTACTCCGGCTGGGTTAGGCTCTAAAAATTCCGCACCAGTCTTTTACCCAAGAAAACTCACCACACAATTCCTAACCCGCAAGAACATAGCAAAATTGAATACCTAATAAGTGCTTCGCACAGTCATCTCCGTCACTATCGTACCTGATTTACCCTTCCCTTCTCTTATGTACCAACCAAACCCGTACCCCCTTGCACACCCCACCCATTTCTTCTGAATCTCGTTCTGACTCTCGAAGATGGCTTCTGGGAAACGAGAAGGTGCGTGAATACGCTAAGGTAGTCTTAACAACGGAGAAAGATACCCCCCCCCCTCCCCGGCTTGATGAATGACCCCAAGATATGAGGAGCATTGAATGGACACTATTTAAAAGGGTTAACACAGTTTACTAATGTACTCAATCACTGTAAAAACTCAGTAGAAAAAATCATACCCGAGGAGTCGCTGCGATCTTTCCCGCCGAGGTTCTTGAGCAACTCGGTGGTCAGGTCCACTTCGTAGGTGCTTAGATCATCATGCACTATCCTATACGTTCACAAGAAGGAAATCAGTAAGTTTTGACTCATGAAACAAACAAAATGCGTTCTGTTTACCTTAAGGCTGCAAATCAGACAGGTAGCTAGAAGATTAGAAACAGATAATCAGCACTTATACTGTGAAATCGCTCATAATATCGTATGATACTTAGCTGAAGAGGCTATCAAGCCCCTAAGTATCAAGCGATAGAGCCCGAAAACATAGCACTTACCAAGTAGAGTCCTTCACTTTAATCATCGGATATTGGTGGTCTCGCACTTCGGAGTGAATAATCATCCCAAAGAGGAAGAGGCTGCCTCCGGTACAGTCCACAGAATGTATACATTCATCCTCAGGGTTTGTGAAATCAGCTTCTGGGATATTCATCGGTATCTGAATGAGTCGATTGTCCTGTTTACAGACATCAGAGGTCATGAATAACCTTGAACTAAAAAGCAGGATCATCTGAGAATGTTTTGAAATCAACATATACAAAACCTTTTTGGGAGTGGTTTTTGGCGTCCCTCTTTGCAAGGCCAAAACAGCTACTTTAGGCGCGTTCTCGTAAACAGTGACCTTGTTACACTGTAGTTCTTCATTTTCTGAAAACAGAGAGTAACATTCTAGTCAAAATCCACGTAAATTTGTTAATGAAAGTTCTTAAGAAAATATTAACTGTCGTGAATCTAACCTGGGTACTGATCCTTCCATTCATTTTCCCAATCACTGTACGGAACAGTCTCCGAGTCCCTTAACGTCTCGGATAGTAAGTCCCGAAGTGACACGATAACGTTATTCTCGGCATCGTCCATGCTGGCTGGAAAACCGATGGAAGTTATTGCAGAATTAACATCATTTTTGTCGTCACCATTGTCTATGAAACAGGCAAACAAAACGTTTCAATTTGCGTAGATATGAAGAAAGTATTGACTGATAAATGTTTACAATGTTTACTGAATTTTTTTGTGGTACTCAAAGTACTACACGGGGTGTTTCTTTTACCACTACTCTCACTGCGTTATTCATTTTGAAAGGTACGTAACTATGTTCTTACTTTTAGGAAAGTTATTTTTAACTTTTTTATTCGCCATTTACTAGGCTTCACTTCGGTGAGGAAAGTTAGCAGATCTAGTGAATAGTTTCTGAAGGAAGTACGGGTCTGAAGTGGAATTGGCCGACGTAATTAATATTTTTTTGCTTTTTTTTTATTTTTTTGCTGTCACGTTTGACTGAAGCGCTATTGTTTGGGAAAGGTTGGAAAGATCGCAGTGTTGTCTACACAGTAATTTTTAAAGAGTTATTTTAACTCCAAAAGTGGAGTTAAAATTTTAGGTTAAATATAACCCCTTTTTCGGGGTTATTTTAACTCCTTTTTTTAACTCCTTTTTAAGGGTTATAATGACTCCAGTGTGGGAGTCACTTTAACTCTGCAAAAGGAGTTATTGAAACTCCATAAAGGAGTTACTGTAACTCCAAATGTGGAGTTAAAATTTTAGGTTAAATATAACTCCTTTTTGGGGTCATTTTAACTCCCATTTTTAACTCCAATTCTGGAGTTGTATTAGCTCCAACAAGGGAGTCATTTTAACTCTGCCCCATAAATGAGTAGAGTTATTTCAACTCCATAATCAGGGTTAAAGTCACTCCGGCATTAGAGGTAAAGTAACTCCAGCACAGTCACCCTATGTAGTTTTAAGATAAAAACAACAGATCACACAAATTGACTGTAACATGTTTAATTCAATCAGATTTCATTTTCTTATCTGAACACCAGTTTCTTACATACTTTGTATTATCATTGACATTTGAAATGTAAATTTCTAATACGATTATACTGATAAATAAAGAATGTGCAAGTATGCATGATTAAAACATTTAAACGTGACAATCTTTCCAGGTATGAAAGTCAAATTTGAAGAATATTTGAATTGAAACGACTATACAACAAAATTCAATCTGTTTGTTTGGAAACAACTCTATATTTTCTTTAAAAATATAACTGGCTTATAATTCAATTTTCATAAGGTTCTATCAGGAACAAGATACACATGGTATGTGTACATTAAAAACATTTTAAACTTTGTTATTGGATGAAGCCTTAACAAGACACTATCACATTAGCACATTTGCCAGTTACTCAAATTTAAACTTGAAAAATTCAGTTTGATGTGCCAAATTTAAAATGGCATGGACAAGTTGGCAATGGTTATACACTGTAGTAAAAAGTTCAGAAACTCTGGGCAAACATGAATATTTGATTTCTTTAAAAGAGAGGAAAAAAGAATTGTCAAATGTTTTGAAGTCAACTCATGACAGTGGCCCCTTAAAGAAACATTGAAATTATGAGAGGGCAGAGGTGAACTTGTTCACCGCCACTCTCTTTGTTGCTTCTTGGCGTCTGTCTTCACAAAATAGAAATACATTGCCACACTCAGTGGGGTATATATTTAAATATTTAACAAGCCACATGAAGCCCCACTACAAACCACATTGCTTGTCCCCAGAGAAATCACTTCAACTCCCTCCAATACAATACACAGCAGGGCCCAGTTGTTCAAAGCACAATTAAGCTATGTAATCACGGGTTAGAGCAAACTTTGAGTACAGTCTAAATTGAAAATACTGGTAATGTTCAACAAAAACATTTCAAAAAGACTTTCATCCTTAAGTTTTGATTGGAATTTAACTTTACTTTAAGCGTACAATTTGATTTACAAAACTTTCTCAACGAGTGAGATTAAGACTTCAGTTAACTCTTAATCCTGGGTTAGCATTAATCGTCTTTCGAACAACCGGGGCCAGGTCCTTAAGTCACCAATGCCTATAATCCTGGAGAGCTTTGGTGTTCCTTGTTTCCACATCAATGGACTCTACATACATCCTGCAAAAAGAATGTATCCAGTACTTGAGTATCTAGACATCAGTTTCATCATGATTATCTTTTTATGCAAATGTATGCATTGTAAACCCCAGATATGAAATTTAAAAGTTGTCATTATTCCCCACTGTTGCATGGTCTACCTGAGGCAGCCATTATTAGTGGTCGTCATGCAACAGTGCTCCCTTAGTGTTGTGTCAACCACTAATAATGGCTGTTTGGGAGACTGCACTGTCAGAGTCACTGGTACATGTACGCAGATGTTATGATGCAAACAAACAAAACTGCCATGTCCATTTCAGCGAAAAAGCAACTCAAATATATAATCTGCTTGAAGTTACAGTATATGATCACCCATGATTATTATTTTAGAGGAAACATTTACTATTATCCTAAATAGTTGCCAAAGAACTGATCAAACTTAGCCTTCATGTTAAAAGAAAAGAAATATACACATTTAACTATACAAGCTTCTGCCTCATATCAGAAAGACTACAACTTGTAGTTTGTTCTGTGTGATATGAATGAAGTTGCATGAGATTACAAGTACATCTTGAATGTGAGGTGCTACTAACATAAAAAACACCTAGTCAAACACTCAAATAAATAAATCTCACACAGCCAAATGGCCCTGAATAAAGTGAATAATAATAACAATAACAACAGCAACAACAACAACATTGCAATTAATTCACTTGTGGCTGTGTTTAACAGGGTTGACTGTCCAAATTTAGCAACACCCAAATAAAAATATTTCAATTCCTGCATCCTGAGAAATATTTCCTGCACAGCAAGAAACAAGGTATACAACATTTTCCTTCATTAATATTCTTTGGAACAAATAGCCATGTTTGCCATCTAACCAACAAGCACAGCATTTGTAGTTGAATTATGAAAGGTTCATTTCTTTGCCCTTTTGGATTTGTAGCAGACGTTCTTCAAAGTAAGATGTATGCTTAAATACTTTGTACATGATCATGTAGCCAATAATTGCCACTGTCTCAAAACTTACCTCGTCATTTATAAGATTATCAATGGACTCTTGCTTATATTAACTGCAGACTGTATTGAGAAATCTTGCTAACTCTTCATCCATGGTTATCTAAGACAAATAACACAAATAACAAGTTTATTTTCCTCCGTTAGCAATGCAACACTTTGATAAGTTAACAGACATTAACATACATGAAAACTTTTGAAAATAATTGTTCATTTCTTGTTCGGAGGCCATACTATTACAAATTCAGTTAAACTTCAAACTATTTAGTTAAGTTGAGACTGAATAATCGTCTTTAGAACGGATAGAGATGGATTACAACGTGAACGCTTCGAAGTTTTGTGCTTGTATTTTGCTACAAAAATCACTCAATAACTCGTTGTGGTTTGTTGTTTGTGCGAAAATTCACTTGAATTAATATATTTCTCTTGGTCTTCAATCGAGGAGCACTGAATGAAGGCATTTAATCGTGATTTTCGGAAAGGTTTACGGGAGCAAAATCACAACCGTTAAGCTAACACGTTACATGCAGCATTCACCACCGCCTCCTTTGTCAGTATTCTTACAAATAAACTGTTAAAGCGAGACAAATCGACTAAAAAGAAACACAAGTCTCTAAAACACTTACCTGATAGAGTTTCTTGCATACTTAAAGATCCAAAAATGAAGATAAATGCACGCCGATTCAATACAATTTTCAATACCAACCGCCACTGGCGCAAACCTTTGAACGCGAGATCGCTCACGTGTTACATCACGTGTTCTTGTCATTTTCTTGTAGGGTAGGGAGCGTGACCAGTGATAAGAGAGTGACCTTTCGTGATTACATTGTACTGCCAATATTTCATCCATTTATCCTTCGATCCGTGGGATTATTTTTCTCGAACTTTCCCTTCTTCTCAAACCTGTATTCCCTAGATACAAGGGAAGGGAAGGAAAGCTTCAGAAGCTTACCGGGGTGGGGAAGGCAGAGATAAACAGCATGACCTTTGGGAAGCCGCTTTTTCCACCGAAAACGATACATTACAAAAGCTCTTTTGTTTCAGCGAGCCAATAGTGAATTGCAAAAGGGGACGAATATGGCATACCACTGCAACGTTTTTGTCATGCGAGTGGTCGAAGCTTTCATGTTCTCTATCCCACGAGCCTTTGAATAGAGTTGAAAATAACAACAGTAAAGTAATGACTGTTTAGTTTCAGTTATGCCAGCTCCTATAAATGCATTAATGACTCTAAACGAGGAGTTATATCCACTCCCTTTGCAGAGGTAAAGTAACTATGAAAATAATTCCCCAAATAGAGTTGTTTTAACTCTTCTTGGAGAGTTGCGATCACTCCATAATTACTCCCTAAGGGGAGTTATACTAACCCCTTAAAAATGACTCCACAAAAGGAGTTTATTTAACTCCACAAACGAGTTAATTTAACTCCACAGGGAGTTAACTTTAACTCCAATTCAGAGTTACAATAACTCCCACAATGTAACTCCAATTTAGGAGTTAAATTTACTCCCCAGTTGAAGAGAAAACTCTTTTGCTGGAGTTAAAATAACTCTTTTTGGAGTTAAAGTAACTCCGAACAAAAATAACTCCACCTTGAGGAGTTAGTTTAACCCCACTTCAGGAGTTAAAATAACTCTTTGAAAATTACTGTGTATGACCTTTCATTAAAACTGAAGACGTCGTAAGTAGTATAAGGGTTGTGGATACACGCGAACGGTCCCCGCATGACGCTTAAGGTGAAAATGTTTTAAAATGTTTCAGTACCTATATCACTGAATTTCTGCAACAGTACTTGAGTTGACGAGGACGAATTGAGAGCCAGCTTAACTTTCCTCGTGCCGCAAAAGATCTGTACCGGGGCATCCTAAAAAAAAGTAATATGTAAACTTTCCCTCTGCTTAAAACGTAGTCTATAGCATAGCAGAAAGACGGAACAGATTTTAACATGCTCATGTCTTAGCTCCATCAGAACGATCGCTTTACAAAACACACAAAAAATACGAATACGGTGAAAGTCTACAAAAGCGGAGGGTAAATCTGGCATTCTACAGTGGTGTAAATAAAGTTCTGAAATAATAACTACGTATAAGAAGAGTGAGGTCTTTGCGGAAATATCTCAAACGGGAGGCCTTGCCATGGTGACCGAGCGATAACGAGGTCAGTACACGAAGGTTGAGTTTGAGATTTTCCCGTTAAGATCGAACGTTCGATGTTTATAAGATGGTTATTACATGGCTTTCAAAAATCAATGAACAGTTGATTTGTTGTTGCTGTTGTTGTTGTTGTTTTTGGCAAAATTCTTAATCAGCCGGTGATCATTACGGGAGAATAATGCCCTTGCGCTTAGCCAATCGTAGCATGCGTTATGGCGCCTACAAGCCCCAGCCAAATAAGTAATGGTAATAGGACTGAGTGGAGTCCAATTCGGTCTGTAATCACACGAGTGATAACAAAATCTGACGACCGCGCAGCGGGAGTCCGATTTGTTTACCACGAGTATGATTACAGACCGAATTGGACGACACGAAGTCTTATTAGCAATTAATCATAAAAATTACAATTTCCGAGAAAAGAAGAAGAGCCAAGTTATAAAAGGGAGGTAAATTTCGCATTAAAAGACTGACAAAGGAAGCACAAATTGTTTAATGTCTCTCCGAAATGGACTACAATCAAAATGAATGGTGATTGAAACCAAGGTTGTGATTGATTGATTTAAACTACAACTTTGAATGTAATTGGTTGACTTAAAATACTACTTTGAATGTGATTGACTTATTTCACTGTCCGATAACAAACTGTGCAATAACAAACTGTCCGATAACAACTTGGCACGTGAATTAGTGGAAAATAGGAGTTTTTTAAACCAATCACAATCGAGGAAATTGTAATTTTTATGTTTATACCTTAAATATTGATAACGTTCAATGCTCATTTTGTGAGCGTAGGCCAGTTGTATAAATTCACATTTATACCTCGCATACATTCCCTCTCCCAAAAAAACTGTACTCACTCTTTTCAGTAAGATTTTTAGTATATAAGTTTACCTTTTCTTTTAACAATTCTCCCAAGAGTTTGTGTATGAACTCGTTAACATCGACGTCTTCATCAACCGGGACACCCAAAAGGGCTCTTAAATTGTCGAGTGACTTGATAATAGACTTTTCTTTCAGTCCCCTAAGTTGATATATCTATAACAAATATATGACAAATAACCATCAGTCAGGAGCCATGGAAGAGTGAATGATAACATATCATGAACATATAATTTATAAACTGAAGGTATTCAAAAGTTCAAAACCAGTGATGTATATGGTAGCGTGACAAGCTTCGGTTGTCAGGACCACGTGCACCCCCCTGTGTTGGTCAAACTGCCACAATATAAGTGGAAACAAAAATGAAACCACGCTAGGGAATTAAACAACAGTCCCGTCAATGCAACTACGGTAATAAAAGTAATCATATTAACTGGGTTGTATCAAGCTTTCATACCAGGTCTTTCCCAGCTATATGGTAAAAAGTAAGGTCACAATCGGTAGTTCATGCTAAAGCTCTGGAAAATAGTTACAGACATCAAGGGAACTGGGGCAAACGTTTGGTACTTTCGAATACACTTCAAGTGAATAATCTAGTTTAATCTTCCAAGTTCATGTAATTCTGTTGTTACCTCGCAAAGCTTCTCGCAAAGATCTCCTTTACTTGATGACACAAAATCCATGAAGGGTCTGACATATTGCAAAAGAGTCAGGGAAGCAGTTATGCCGCAGGACTTTCCATCTGGATTGTAGAAACCTGTCGTATAAATTGTACACACAAAACATAAAACCAGTCTGTTAATTTAGTGAAAAATGCAAGGTGTGCGGGATAATGCGGAATCAGTATTATGAGAGGTGCATGTTTTACAAAACTGATTATGAGTGAAATCGTGTCACGATCACCCGAAAAACTTAAAGGTATTACTGTCTTGTAGTATTTCATCTAAACTTTTATAAAGAGGTAGTGATCATGATCAGTGATCGATTAATTCAAGGAGCAAGTAATTCTCGAATTAATTGTAGGAAGTCGGACACTAGGAATTTACCTCTTCCCTTGTAATCAAGATTGCTTTTAACTGTTACATCACAATGACCGCAAAAGGGCTACAAGAAAACAAAACAAAACCAAAACAAAACGATTATTTTTCTTTACAATCATAAATGAGTCACCATTTTTCTTTTATGCGCAACGAGAGACAAGGACTCGCCTTAATTAAAAAAGAGTGTGTTAAATGAAACAGTCGAAGATGTAGGTTCGGGCGAACCACGGAAACGAATAAAAATCGATGGGTTAGGTTAATACAACTCACAGCATATTTTATAAAACAGCAGATTCAGGAGCGTTGTTGCAGACAATTTATAGAAGAGACATTACGATGTCGTGCATATTTGGCTAACAATTGATAAAAGTAACAAATGTGAAAACTGTACCTTAGCGAGACGCTCATCTTCATCACAAGTAGAATGCCCCGAGCTTTCTTCACCTTGGTTCTCTGGCAAATCGCCCTCTGACACAACAGCAGGGAGATATGTTTGTCGAAACTAAAAGGCAAAAGAAATGTTAGGGATGATGTCATCGATTATTCAATTCGAGTCCTCGTCAATAACAGTGACAGTACTTCCCTGATCTAATCAAATTATACTTCCCTTATGTAATCAAATGTCATTTTTCTTAATTTAATCAAATCTCGATAACCGGCCTCTGGGTACGTATGTAACTAAGAGTTATACTTGTCTTTATTTTCAAATAATTCCGTTTAAAAAGGGTATCCCTCTTTCAATAGCTCTAAAACTCCGCGGAAAGCTTATAAGAAAATGTTAAAAAGGTACTTACGAAACGCCCGCGATCCTTCGAAGCCACAGACGAGCGCGGGGTCGATGCTGAAAATGTTAGAAGGCCGCCTAGATCACCGTCATCCTCTACAAGCTATTATAAAATGAAGAATTCTTTAATAATTCTTGTATGCCTAAATATAGCAAGCGCTTAACGGAATAAAGAAATTTCTGTCTCTTTCGATTTGGTCAAATACTGGGATGTCGATTGCCCCTTCAAGCGCCTTTTATCACTTATTCAGTAATGGTCACACCATCGCCTATGCTATTAAAGTAGAAACAAGCCGGGGGGGGGGGGGGGCAGCAGGGTTGGCGCAGTGGTGTGTTCCGGGTTCGATTCCCGGACTCGGCGTCATATGTGGGCTGAGTTTGTTGGTTCTCTACTCTGCTCCGAGAGGTTTTACTCCGGGTACTCCGGTTTTCCCCTCTCCTCAAAACCAACATTTGCTCTAATTTCATTTGATTTGAGATTTGTAATTAGTAGGCGATGAGCCACCTTGTGGAAGTACTACTAATAAATCGCTATTATTATTATTATTATTATTATTATTATTATTATTATTATTATTATTATTATAATACTATCACGCACTCTTCAATTTGACTGGCTAAACTGTCCTCGTTATCTGTTGCGTGCCTAACTGAAGAGATCAGCATATCATCTCGTGTTGATAGATGTTGAGAGAGCGAGCCGGATTTTAGAACAAATGACAAAATAATAACAGTTTCTTCAACTAATCGTTTTTCAATTCTGCGGAGGAAGTAAACAAACTAATAATTAAAAGTCATTGATGACGCTAGTTTCCAAGAACGAAAAAGAACTTTAGTGGCCACAAAGCATTGTAAAGGAGCAAGGGGTGCAAAATTCCAGCTTAGAGAGAGAGAGCTACCTTTTTTTTCGTCTATGAGCTCAGCGGTATTTGAATCTCTACTGAGAATATAACTTGTAGTTTTCGAAACTGAGAATTGTAAAATAAAAAAATCACTCACTTCATTCTCTTGGTGGTTCCTTTCCTGGTCTTCATCGTGACCATCTGGCGGCGGCCGAGCTGGTGCTGGTTCCGACAACATAACGTACAAATTGTTTGTCGACTTAGATTTAATGGTGTTTACCGCTTTACCGTCTAATGTTTGGCAAGGACTCAAGTTGAAAACTGTCCTGCCCTGTCTTGAGGCATAAAAAAAGTTCCATTATACGACTGATATCTGGATTTCACCACGTTGCAAATCGCAGATCGAATGGATGAGTCCATTTCATTTTCTCTCACACGAAACGGACATTCTAAGAGAGAACTCCCATCGTACCGTTCGGTTCGGCCAAAATCGTTGACTTCAGGAATGAAATCAACAATCACTAATTTCATATTATAAGATTTTGGTTCCTTCTTTTTACGTCTACCGTAAGGAGCGTAGCGTCCAGCAGAAGAAGGCTGGTATAACGACGGCATGACGGGACGGTTACTCGAAGTCGAGAGCGACGGACCTAGCACGCGACCTACATTTTGAGCAAGAGTGTTATCTCCTCGTAGAGAGCGCGCAACGCTAGAAGCACTTGAACTCGTTGAAGGGGCCTGAGAGTCAGAAGGCCGGTAGCTCTGTATGAGAGTCACAAGCTGTTGCAGTAAATCCGGATTGTTAATATTACTCATTTGGAGACCGCCTAACTGTAGAAAGAGTTTCGCCTGACTTTGGAGTTATAGCGTGTCTAGCCAATACCCCGGTACAACCGAAGACACTAACTGGAGCACGGTTTGCTGATATTTATAACAAGAAAATTTAATAATATACTGGCCTTATCGACGTGGGAGCATAGAATGTCAAAGGTATCATTTGATGTTTCGGCGGAAAACACTAGATACAGGTGTTAAAGGCTACTCAAAGGGCGGACGCCTTTAACACTTACTGTTTGTCAGAAAGCCGATATGAAGACGATAACAAAGTTTTCCAATGGTTTTGTTTTTATCATAACACAATAACTAGCAAGCAGCTCACAGAAACAGATCTTGTTTTTTTTGTTTATTATACAACCGATTGCGTTTGATCACATGCAGCACAGATCACGACTTAATTAGGAATTGTAATAAGACTGTAAAAGGGACTAACGTTTGTACAAATTAGCGTGGAAAAGCAAAAACCATCCACTACAATCATTACAGATCAGTATCTTTGCCTTTTCCCAAGGAACTGAGTTTTGTACTTAGTAGGGTGTGAACAGCAAGAAAATAACCCACTCAGGAACCACAACGCACAGGATATAACGTAAATCCTGCGTTACCATGCAATGATAAAGTTTGGGGCTCAAGATTTAACGTTAAATCGTGAGCACAAAACTTTGAAAACGTTATTCTTACGAAGATCTGCTGACGTATTGGTAGATTTAGAATGAACTAAAGAAGTAAGCTTTTGGTGAATACTTTAGAATAACGTTTTTTTTATTCCAACTGCAAAACTTTGATAAAAAAAATTTCAAAAATGAAAACAAAAATATTTAAAACATATGAAAAAATACCGAAAATTGTCGAACATTGACAAACAAAGGGTTATATTCTTCTCTTGACCGTCTTGTTGACGCAGGGCGCGAAAGAACAAACAACATTCAAGTTGACATCCTTATGGAACGCACCGGCTACTGTACTGAAAGATCCCTTCACACTTATCAAAGATTACTAACAACATTTAAAAAAAGGGAAAGGGAAATTGTGTCCGATTTCTTGCAAGGAACAACAAACGGTCCGTGGGTGACGGCGAGGATAATTGTTGATGACGTTCCAAGACTGAAAACAATCAGTAAATGCCATCGAAAAGGAGGGAACCGGACCATTTAGTTTTCAAGTAGTATGGTTACTTTTTACCTTAACGAATATAGTTTGCACTAAAGTAGGGGTTATGTGTTACAATGCGACGGTTTTAGTAGGAAAAAGCGTTATGTGCCTTATTCCTATTGCATGTTATTTTAGTGTTCATTAGGTCCGCTTCTCCCTTCCAAGAATCTAAGCCGCACCCAGCTTTCATCAACAGTGGGAGTAAGAGATATCCTGTGCCAAACAAAGGAGTTGGAGGCAAAGGAAAGCTAAACGTTCTTATCGCTACAATAGCGTTCATGTGTTATCGAGGGATACGTTATCGATCTGTATTCTTGATGTCTTTGCCTTGTCCGAAGGAACTAGTTTTGTACTAACCGGAAAAAAAACCCACTAACGACAATGCGCAGATCCAGCACTACAACTTGTGCAATGGGAAAGTCTGGGACTCACGATTTGACGTTAAATCGTGCATGAGCGCCAAACATTTTCTTCTTCAGGACGTAGATCTGCTGACGTATTGGTAGATTTCGAATGAATTATAGAAGTAAGCTTTGGCGAATGCTTTAGAATAACTTCAACTGAAAATGTTCAACAAAACGAAAACAAATATATTTAAAACATTTGAAAAAATACCAAAAATTGTCGAACATTGAATAACAAGGGGTATCTTCTCTTGACCTACTTCTTAACGCAGGGCGCGAAAGAACAAACACCATTTAAGTTGCCATCCTTATGAGACGCACCGGATATTGCATTGTCAAATCTCTTCATACTTATCACAGGGGCACCCAACGAGCCAAATCAACCAAAAGCTGCAGGAAGGCATTTTTAAGTACCTGTGGTCTTTCAAGTCTGTTTGAAGTGACGTTCTCATTAGCTAGAGGAAGTTCATCTGTTCGGATTACCTAGCTGAAATTTTAATCACACGAAAATGTAAGGAAAAAAATCTTCCCGTTAGAGAATATGAAGGTGAAATGAACTTTCCACGAACTTTTCAGGGAACTATTTTCTTTCCGAAAATGCTAGCTGACGTTTTTGACTGCCAAAAACAGCAATTACGACCTTTCAGAAAACCTCAGGGGCTACGATTTCCCAATTGCGAATCTTTTAGGCCACGTTTTAGTTACGAAAATCCGAGGGCACTCTTTAATCGCCACCAAAAGCCCAAGGCGCACAATCCTCCACCGAACAGATATCTACCGAAACTTGTCGTTGGGTACCCCTATTATCAAAGAGTGCTAACAACATTTATACCACAAACAGTCCCTCTTTCGCCTCTTAGTTCGTCGAGATTGATGCTAAAACAAAACCGGCGCGCGAAAATAAAATGACCTCACGCTTGATGAACTAAGCGACGAAAGAGGGACTGCTCGTAGTCTAAACAAAAGGAAAGTTGTGTCCAATATCTCTGCAAGGAACAACAAACGATCCCTGAGTGACGGCAGGGAAAAGCAGTGATGAGTTCCTAAGACTGAAAATAATCAGTAAATGCCATCGAAAAGGAGGGAACCGGACCGTTAATTTCCCAAGTAGTATGGTTATTTTCAGTCAACCTTAACAAGTATAGTTTGCACTAAAGTAGGGGTTTGGTTATGTGTTATAATGTGAAGGATTTAAAAGGAAAAGGCGTTATGTGCCTTATTCCCATTGCATGTTATTTTAGTGTTCATTGGGTCCGCTTTTCCCTTCCAAGAATCTAAGCCGCACCCAGCTTTCATCAACGGTAGGAGTATGAGATATCCGGTGCCAAACAAAGGAGTTGGAGGCAAAGGAAAGCGCTACAATAGCGTTCATGTGTTATCAAGAGATACGTTATCGATCTGTATTTTTGATGTCTCTGCCTCTCCGAAGGAACTAGTTTTGTACTAACAGGAAAAAAAAAACAACCCACTAACGACAACGCGCAGGATATAACGAGAACGTAAATCCTGCGTTACAACTTGAGCAATGTTAAAGTTTGCGGCCCACGTTAAGCTTTGGTGAATGCTTTATAATTTGCTTTATAAGTTTTTAATTCCAACATTGCAACAATAAGAATAAAATGTAAAAAAATTGCCAAAAAATGTAAGTTATAAAAACAATTTGAAATAAAAATATTTAAAACATCTGTAAAAGGCATTTTCGAACATTGACAAACGAAAGGTTGTCTTCTCTTGGCTCTCGTGCGAAAGAATAAAGATCGCTTTATAACTTAAAGTCCATATTTGTCTTATTTTTAGTTTCACGAGGATTCCTCAATGGAACCAGAAGAGGCGCGTATCATTTTCCTTTGTTTATTTATAAATCTTGATGAAAAGTTGTATTACTGGAAAATTTACTGATTCTTGTGTACAAGCCATGTCACGTACATCATTCAAACTGTGTAATGCATGATTTCCGATATCTTTCGAATAACGAATTAGTTGTTTGATTGTTTGTAGTATGCAGACAAGACAACAAATTTATTTCACCATGTATCGTTTACACTTTTTTTACAAAAGAAAGAACTTAGCAGGAATAGGTAGGGTGCTGGCTCAGTCGCTGAAAGTGCCAGGAGTCAGGGGAAAAGGTCGAGCGATTTGGAGTCGGATATCTTTCTGACCCGTAACTTATCCTTAGTTGAGTCCTCGACATCCTAGACAATGGAGTCCCTGACCTTCTTATGGATCGCACCCAACATCGTTGTGTCAAGTCCGCTTTCACACTTATCCAGAGTAAATAATATTTAAAGGGATATCTTGCAACTAACGAACGATAAACGATCCGTGGGTGACGGCATGCAGCCCGGAAAAGCATTTAGTGGTGTTCATAAGCCCCGCTTTTCTAGTGAGGTTATCAAATAGTTTTTCCCGTGAAAAATAAAGAAGAAAAAACAAAGCAGACAAACAAAGGAAACCATATCGCCACAGATGCGCTCTTTAATTATCACGATGTACATTATCAAGGTGCATTCTCTATATCTTTGCCTTGCTCAAGGGCCCCTAAGCGCTAAATTGATGACATGAAGCAGACCGAGACTATAAGATAGTGATTTTTGAATCACCGAAGAAATATAAGAATATGCAGATAGATTTCATAATAAAAGAAATTCAACAACCAGTCTGCTACATTACCACCGCAAACAAGTACGACACACTTACTATCCACCGTATTAAAGCAGACTCGCAGTTGTATTCAGACCGGTCACTGTACGACAGTGCTTAGAAGAGAACGTCATACCATGGTAGTAAAGTGATATCAAGATGTAAAAATCGCATCACGGTAGGGAAATGATATCAAGGTAGAAAATGTTGCGTCACGGCAGTAAAATGATATCAAGGTAGAAAATGTTACATCACGGCAGTAAAATGATATCAAGGTAGAAAATGTTGCATCACGGCAGTAAAATGATATCAAGGTAGAAAATGTTGCATCACGGCAGTAAAATGATATCAAGGTAGAAAATGTTACATCACGGCAGTAAAATGATATCAAGGTAGAAAATGTTGCATCACGGCAGTAAAATGATATCAAGGTAGAAAATGTTGCATCACGGCAGTAAAATGATATCAAGGTAGAAAATGTTGCATCACGGCAGTAAAATGATATCAAGGTAGAAAATGTTACATCACGGCAGTAAAATGATATCAAGGTAGAAAATGTTGCATCACGGCAGTAAAATGATATCAAGGTAGAAAATGTTGCATCACGGCAGTAAAATGATATCAAGGTAGAAAATGTTACATCACGGCAGTAAAATGATATCAAGGTAGAAAATGTTGCATCACGGCAGTAAAATGATATCAAGGTAGAAAATGTTACATCACGGCAGTTAAATGATATCAAGGTAGAAAATGTTACATCACGGCAGTAAAATGATATCAAGGTAGAAAATGTCACATCACGGCAGCAAAATGATATCAAGGTAGAAAATGTTGCATCACGGCAGTAAAATGATATCAAGGTAGAAAATGTTGCATCACGGCAGTAAAATGATATCAAGGTAGAAAATGTTGCATCACGGCAGTAAAATGATATCAAGGTAGAAAATGTTACATCACGGCAGTAAAATGATATCAAGGTAGAAAATGTTGCATCACGGCAGTAAAATGATATCAAGGTAGAAAATGTTGCATCACAGCAGTAAAATGATATCAAGGTAGAAAATGTTGCATCACGGCAGTAAAATGATATCAAGGTAGAAAAAGTCACATCACGGCAGTAAAATGATATCAAGGCAGAAAAAGTCACATCACGGCAGTAAAATTATATCAAGGTAGAAAATGTTGCATCACGGCAGTAAAATGATATCAAGGTAGAAAAAGTCACATCACGGCAGTAAAATGATATCAAGGTAGAAAATGTTGCATCACGGCAGTAAAATGATATCAAGGTAGAAAATGTTGCATCACGGCAGTAAAATGATATCAAGGTAGAAAATGTTGCATCACGGCAGTAAAATGATATCAAGGTAGAAAAAGTCAAGTCTCGGTAGCAAATTGGTATCAAGGCAGAAAATGTTCCATTACGGCAGTAAATTGAAATCAAAATAGTAAGTGTACCAATCTCATAGATAACAAACAAATAATACCAAGGCTAAGTATAATACATAGAATATACAGGATATAAGATCACGTCGATAAATAATTTTGAAACAAACGGCGCGCCATATTATTCGCCGTCTAGGATCGTCCTAGTTCTAGGATCTTCCTACCTCCATGTAAACAGCCCCTTAGTATGACGGCTTTTTCTCACAAATGAGCGTAAACCATCAGTAGTGATTGAGTTGTGAGCTAAGTACTTACGGTGCGATATTCATCTATCGAAGTACACATGTAAGCTTAATTTACTGTAATTCCTGTAACATGACAGAAATCTTACCAGATCTTCATTAACAGTGCTTTGTAATTACTCAGTAAGTTGCTGTTGGTCTTCTTCTTCTCTTCCTCTCCTTCTTTTTCACTCACCGCAGTTGCCAAAATACTTTTCAGCAATGAGCATCGCAGTAAGTACGTTGTGTAAGAGTCACGCGGATTCGTGGTTATAACACAGGTATTTTGAGCCCTGTTTATTCTTTTAACCATGGTTAAGTACCACTTTTTGAGCAGTTTTATACCTCGATCCTTGGAGACATGCTTTGCTTATTTCCACCTTTATATGCACTCAAAGGCGAAAGGAAACCTTTGAATATGTTTTCATAAACTTAAAGTGGACCAGGTGAAAAAAAAAATGCTCCTACAACAGTCAAGTCCGAAAATGAGCATGACACTTCACTTGTTGCTGCTTTGCTGTAACTTTGATCAAAGTTGCGTCTTTGGAAACAAAACAGTGAAAAGAGGAGCTTTTGAAGAGGATTTCATTTACAACAGAATCAACCAACAAACTTTGTAAGTTGTTTTTTTGTTCGGGAGTGGAAGCGGTGGATGAATTATTTTCTCGATCAAAGCACTACGAACATTTAGTGATGCAAGTACGTGTTTAATATGAGTTGAAGAAACAGGTTACAGTACAGTGCAAATAAATGCTTTAATATCTACAAAACGTGTATTTTCTTGTCCTTACAGTAACTTCAACGACTGCGTGTCCTCAACATTCTTGTGTGACTTGGAATCCTTCAAACAGTGCACTTAGTTGTATTTATTTTTGGTATACGTGTATTTACGTGTTATTTTCCTAACAACCTTGCTTGTAAGGGAATACTAACACAAGCACTTGTCAACTTTTTGTGGAACGTTTGATTGACATTTGATTGATTACTGGCTGATCAAATTCATGACATATGTCCATGGATGTTTGAAATGGATAATTTGGGTGGCAAATTCTACATTCATCACTTTTTTGCATGGAAACTTCCCAAGATCACACGCAAGAGTATGTTTCTTGGTAGGATATCTAGGATCCCAGGTGGGATGCACAATGTCCACCCAGACTCCCGGGTGGGATGCATAAGTCCCACTAAGATCCCGGGTGGGATGTAGAAATCCCACCTAAGATCCCGGGTGGGATGCTGGAATCCCGCATTTGATGCGGGATCCCTGGTGGGATCAAATTTTCATCCCAGGTGGGAAAGGCGGGATCCCACCTCCTAAGGCGGGATCCCGCCATTCCCACCTGGGATCCCATGCGGGATTGCCGGGATCCCGCCTAGATCCCACCTGACATTTTACCTGGGTACAAAGCGTTAGAATGACTTCAAAGCCGTTAGCAATTCGTTAACTACCCGTTAGTTTTCTAACGTTTAACGGAAGGTCGTTAGTGTACGTTTCCCGTGGAGGGTCACACTTTTAATAACAGGGATAATATAATAGTGTCATTCTTCATTTGAATACCTTATTCTTTAATTTACAGCACGGAAAGGTCTTGAAATGGATACGGCATCACCGGAGTTTGTTCCAGTTATCAAAATTGACAAAGAAAGCTTGGCACCCGAATATTGTGGCAGAATATGAGTTGTGTAGGTGAAGTAGATGGCGATTGTTTTGACAATTTTCACAATGACGAGAAGGATACGGAACTGCCTTATTTTCACCGAGACCCTTTGCTTGCTGATTTCGAATTTAGTGATGAGATCCCCGGCATGGAGTGTTTTAAAGAAGCTTCCACTGCTTGTCAAGAGGAAGCAGTCGTAGATAATTTGCCTCTTTATCAGGACTCACCTGTTAGTGTTGGAGAGAGTTCCTTGTTGCTTATGGCCTTTGCTGTACGGCACAAGCTCTCTGGAGTTGCACTAGAAGAGTTGTTGGAGCTTATCCATTTCCACTGTCCAAGACCAAACAACTGTATCACCGAACTGAAGGAATTTCAACTATTTTTCCAAACCCTGAAGCATACGATTTTAAAACACTTCTACTGTCCAAATGGAATTTGTAAAGTTTACAATGGTACATCACAGCCTGAGAATGGAGCTACTTGCACAGTATGTGGAACCCCTCTGAGTTATTCTTCATACTTCATTGAAATACTAGTTGTGGAGAAGCTTAAGACGATTTTGTGACGTAAGTAAGTTCAGTGTTTTTTTTTATCCATAGATTGTGCACATTATTTGTTTGAAAGGATTTTCTTGTGTGTGTTGGGGGGGGGAGGGGGGGGGAGTTATTACAGAGGTTTGATCAATAGAGCGAGAGGGGACTGTTAAATGCCAGAGCTCTTGCAGTACAAGAATTTATATAGAGAAGGATCGGTTGTTTATCAGAAGTATGCATTAAAAAAAATCAAAAGAATAATGCCGCCATCTGGTTATTGTTATGTAACATTGACTAAAACTTTGACTAAAACTTTTGCCATTTTAACAGGCCCAGAAATGATTAAAAAATTAGTACCGGTTTGGACGCAACAAGAAAGATCCTGATGCTATTGGAGATGTATATGATGGAGAATTATACAAGAAGCATGCCTGTCCTGCAGGTTTCCTATCTGAACCCCACAACATATCCTTCTTGGGTAACACAGATGGTGTTGCCTTGATAAGGTCAAATGGTTATGGGGTATGGCCTGTTTACCTCACAATTAATGAAATACCTCCCACTGAAAGGTGCGGTTTATTTTAGTTTAAGGCAGGGTGTCAACAAGGAATTCCATCAGGTCAAATTTCCAGTGCTCCTACCAAACCATTATAAATTTTCTATTAATTTGTCGGGTCATGTAGCTGGCCTTGTAGGGTTTTTGACCTGAGACACCCCTCTTATCTGGAACACTACAGTATCTTGACTAAGTTTTTATGTGCGCAATATGTATATGTCATCTCATCTTTTGCACTCACTGCTCTAACACACATGTAAGGTGATTCCAAAGCAGGAGATGTACCTGTGCCATCCTCAACATACCGTAATAAGGTTCAATATATGCATTGTTTAATCTATTTTCCTGATGTTCCTCCATCAGGTTCAGACGGAGTAATCACATATTTGCAGGCTTGTGGTTTGGAAAAGGGAAGCCTCATTTTCCAACTTTTTTATGGCCCTTTTCCATTGCTGTACGTGATCTTTACTACAAAGGTAACACAACCAGCAATAAAAAATTATAAATGTTAACTATCATTGTTGTGAAATGAGATTAATTACTTGGACTCTAAGTGCACCTAACTACAAAATCTTTTTTTCGCTAAAATAAATCTTTGCACCTTTTTGAAATGCGCCAAGATTTTTTTTCCTGTTTTCCACCAAATGTTGACATTTTGTAGGATTCAAAACTGAACTTGGTTTATTTGGTTTGACCGAGTCAGAAGGGGCATGAGTCTATTCAATCTTGAGTTGATGTCACAAAACTGATTTGCATCCCATCAGTCTGTAAACATGCATGCAAAGTAGTTTGTGACTTAATTCAGGAATAGACCCATGCCCCTTCTGACTCGGTCATTTACACAACCAAATGATGCTTAGTTTTTCATAAGTTTAGAAGCCTATAAATTACTAAGATTGGGCATAAATGGGAAAAATAGGCACAGTGTGTTTCAAACAGGTACAAAGATGTCTTGTAGTGAAAACAAATATTTGGGAGTTAGGTGTACTATAATGGTATATTTTAGCACTCATTCCAAAACAAACCTTTTATAGCAAGGGGTAGATCATTACTGAAAATTATATTATATTAAATATTAAAACACCTTTTGCAACACCACATTGCAGGTGTGCAGATCACAAATTCAGTGACCATCGGAGCTATGTTTTTGGACATGACAGTTGATGCTCCAGCACGTGCCATGTGGCAAGCTATTAAACAATTTAATGGTTATTGTGGCTGTGGACGCTGTAAAGAGACAGGAGAGCATCTTGATTTTGGCCCTGGTGAAAAGAACAGCAGGTGTGGATGTCATGTGTATCCGTTCAATAAAGCCTTTGCTCTCACAACAGGACATGTGGGAAGCAGAAACCATGACGAGGTGAAAGAGCAAGCCCTTGAGGCATTAAAACAAAGAAGTCAAGGCAAAAGGAATGTAAGTTTGACTTTGTTGGCAATGAGTTATTAGATGGACAAATAAAAAAATTATTATTGCAGGGTTGTCATTAGGAGCCAGTAGCCAGCAGATTTCTGCCAGCTGTCAGACTACTTTGTGCTGGCTACTTTTGCCCCAGAATGTAGGAAGTCACATCTGTGAGGTTATAAATTTGAAGACTTTTTATGATCAGTAGCCATATGTACATGTACTTCAACCAGTTCTTCCATCTACTTAAAATCCTAGTGACAAACCTGTATTGGCAGTTTTTAGTTTATATATGGTCATCTGTTCACTTGAGATATTAGCAGGATTCTTACTTTGGTTTTTTCCTCCTCTCACTGTTTGTTGTGCACCTAATTTGGGTTGCTAGTATAATATGTTCTCCACCAATACGCTTGGACCAAATTCTCAATGCTGCAACCAGTTGCAAAAATGTTGAGACACTTCCAATGAAAAAAAAACCCACACACACACTTTTCTCCTAAAACTGTCCCCTGACAGTTACACATTTTCTGCCTGGCCTCGCGTTTCTATGAAGACAAAATTTGACCCTACAACATTGATAAGGGGAGGGGGGGTGGGTGATCTCTTTTTCGTCAGAATTTACTGTAGTGTCTCAAGTATCTTTGCAACTGGTTGTAGCTATCAGAGATGAGGTTTATTAATGTATCATTTGTTTTAAGTTTGCAGTTGAAGGTGTTGTTGGTTTGTCATGGGGATTTGGTCTCCTACTATATGACGTTGTTAGAGGAGCAGTGGTTGACTACATGCACTGCTTGTGTGAGGGTGTTATTGACCAACTTTTGGCACTGTGGCTGGATAAATTCAGTTCAAAGAAAGCCTTCTATTTGGGTTCTACAGTGGAGACAATAAGCAGAGTTGACTGCAATAACTCCAACTTGTGATATTACACATACTCCAAGGAGTTTGGCAGATCTCAAAGACTGGAAAGGTACCAATGACAATAATTGAAGGCCTCGGAGCATAACCATCCTATGTCGAATTTTGAGTCGTTTTTCGATTTTGCTTGGATTTGTCTGAATTTCTGCATGTGAACTGCAATTCGATGGAAACACATTGTATGGTATTTTTTTGACTGATTCATCCAGAATCCAGAAATGCATTTTTTCTTACGTACACCAAGAAACCAACCTTCCATGGGAGTGGTTTGCAAGTTGCATTACATCTTCTTTCAATCGAATTGCAGTTTACATGCAACAATTCGGGCAAATCCCAGCAAAATCGAAAAACAACCCAAAATTCGACATAGGATGGTTATGCACCGAGGCCTTCAATTATAATATTATTGTTATTTTAGTCTACAGTAGATACTAAAGTTCACACTTTTCAAAGCACACACCTGACTTCCTGTTTCAAAAAGAACTTTTCTGGCATCTGCTTACTGATCTTACTTATATACAGTTCTGTTGTCTCAAAGATATCTGCTATTCAAATGCAAGGTGCACCTCACATCAGCTCAAAATAAATAATTACAAGTATAAATTCTTGGTTTTGCCTTAAACTTGCTTCTTATTCTCATTTCAGCATCTGAAGAAAGGTCATTCCTACTCTATTATGCCATTCCATTGTCGAGGGGATACCTGCCACCTAGTCATCTCTTGTTGTTGATGCTGTTGAGTGGTGGAATGTTCAGGTTGCTAAAAAAAGTCTATTTCACAAGTTGAATTGCAAGAAACTCCTTGTTGCTCAAGCTCCTGTCTTCTACGGTAAGAATTGATCGAGGTCATAATAGTTCCGGATTTTAGGGGATTCTTCAATAGCCCATTTTACAGTTGTGTGTTCAGTGACCTGGCCTCTGAGTGGAAGCAAGGCTGGAGGTGACCTTGTTTTGATACAAACCTCTCTGTCTTTCTCATGCAAATGTGGACTAATTAGCTTGAGAATAACATGATTTACATGAGAAAAGCAGTGAGGTCTGTATCAAAACTAGGTCAAAGCCAGCCTCATTTCCATTCATAGCAAGGTCACTGAGCATGTAACTGTAAAATGGACTATTTATAAAGAGTGGTGTTGTCTGGATATGAATCTGGTTTTTCAGTGTAGCCCTTTTAATTAACACATAAAGATCAACATTAAGAAACTCTGCAGGGGATACATGTACAGTATTATTGCACTAAGCAGATCCATTATGCTAGCCTGCCTCGTAATCAGTTGGTCAGAAACGTATGAACTCAAACTGTTTCCTCCAGGCCTAAAGTTCCAGACCTTCAATGTCCATCAGCTGTTGCACCTTCCAGAAGTTGTAAGGGATCTGGGTCCCTTATGGTCCAACTCTTGCTTCCCTTTTGAGGACTACAATGGTGACTTGGGTGACTTATTCCATGGAACCAGAAATGTGGATGGCCAGGTTTGTTTCTAAACCAAATACAGCTTACGTTGGTCCTTTTTCTCTCAAACAATGAACATACATGTATGCTAAAAACGTGGAGTGTGCTTCATCATTTTCAGATTGTTACAGCAGTATCAATAATTCAGAAGTTGCCAGAAATTGCTAGATCCACCAACACCTCTTCAGAAGTCTTGGCATTTTATGAACACCTTACAAGCAAGCGTTCTTATGCTAGGTAAACAACTTCAATCTGTGCTCTCTTTAAGTGAATTTGAATCAAATCTCTTAGTTGATTAACATAAAGCTTGTGGGACGTGGCTTGGAGTGACAAGAGTACATGTACCTCACAAATTAATGTGTCTAGGTAAGCTGGAAGCCACTCACGTAGTAGCAGGCATTACCAGCTACCGCATGGCCATAGTGTCCAATGAGTGGCTTCCAGCTTGGCATGTGCCCTGATATATTAGGATTTATTTTAATTTCAATATTTTTCTCTTACATACACTGTATTATGCTCTTGTTGGATGAACTTGGTTACTTACAACATTTTAACAAAGAGTATTAAAAAAGTACCAAGAGCTGACTAATTTTATTGTATTGCATACTTGTAGCAATTGAGTTTTCATGAACTGGTCAAAACTTTGCCTGAGGGTAATGGTTGGAACACAGCACTGTAGAAGAGATTTTGAGATTTATTGCCAGTGATAATTTTCACTTGTTGGTTTAGGTTGCCCAAGGAAAGTATTGCAGAAACTGCACATGTGGTTGGTTCTTTGGAACGTGTATGGAGCAATTCAACTCTGCTAAATCAAGAAGAGCTTGCAGTACTACCACTACATCATGGAAAAATGTGGGTGTTCTGACGCTGTCTCGTAAATGGGGTCCTGTTCCACAGCAAGAGTTATAGATGAGTTGTTGCAAGAAATGATTACACTGTTGAATTTTGTCACCAGGATAACACTTACTACGGTTCAATACACATGTATGCGAAAGTTGAAGACAGTGTGTGAATGCAGTGTGCCATCAAATGAAATCATGTAACTGTACTTTGGCCTGTAAGTACTATGCAATTCTGGAGCTTCTGGACATAGATGATGACCAGCTTCCCAAGTAAAGAGGGAGGATAGTGGTAGACCACATCACTCGCGTAAAAGCATCAAACAGGTGTGTTAAATGCACCTTATGTTTATTGTGTTATCTTGAATGCAGATGTTTATTCTCCTGCCTAAAAATAGTAGCAGCAAAGCACATTTCAAATTAGAACCTGTCATCCACATAAATTTAAAAGAGCTCCGTCTCTTTGGTGTTTATCTTCCCTGACAAATTGTTATTTCACTGTTTCCCATTATTTTAATGCATTTTTTTGTCTCTAACAATGACACAAAATATTGTGACCGAGCTCCTTTAACACACACTTCCTGCACGTGCCCTTTGAAAGAATGTCAAATGTGCAGAGTAGACTAACAATATTTTGGTTTTCTTATTTGTAGACTCCTTTCTGTTCCTGTGGTAAACATTGTGAGGAAGTTTGTCAGAGTGGATGTTTCATCTGGATCTTATGTTTGCTCAATGCCAAATTCGTTTGAGAGAGACTAACCAGATGCAAATTATACCAAACTGGCACTCTGCTTAAAGACTGACTCAGGATTGCATACCTTTTTTGCCCATGCAAAACTATTAGCGAACACTGTTTGAAACAATGTGCTATAACATAACCACACCTTTATGGTCTGATGATGTTCACAAGAATGGGGTTGCCCTGTAGCATACATAAAGTATTATTTGGATCTGATATATAAAAGTGCATTCGATTTATGGGGTCTTTGCACAAGAAAAGATTGCTCAATATTGTCAAGACTCAAATAAAATTAATGTCACTTTAAAAGTAACATTTGAAAGCAATACATAGTGGATACATTTTTCTTTCTTTACAGATGTACATGCTATTTAAAAGCTATTTTTCAGTGACACAGCAAATACATCAAGCATTCACTTGCTGTATCCATATGACATATGAAATGGATAGCAGTATGTGAAAGCTATGTAAACTTTGATCCCTGATACTGAATTTACTATGTGCTATTTAAAAGCTATTTTCCAATGATGGATAGAAAATACATAGCAAGCTTTCACTTGCTGTACCCGTGACATAGCAAATGGATATTAGTATGTGAAAGCTATGTAAACTTGTCACCCTGAAAGAGGCCTTTGCTGTGCTATGTCAGAGCTATATTTCACTGTTACATAGTAAAAACTTAGTATGTATGTACTATATGTGTGTCAAAAGTAAATGGTCATTCACGGTCTCGATCAACCCTTTGATCAAGAGATATTAACAATCTTACGAATGTAAAAGCCAACCCAGCTTACTCTCCGAAAACTTTATCACGACTGCCGCTTTCTTTGTGCATGATCAATGTTCGTTCCATCAAATCAAAATCTGGAATTGGTGAGTCACTACAACGCTGATCTGTTCGCCCTTACCGAAACCTGGTTGACGGCCGACGACACTGCTGCAAAGCTAGAGATTATTCTTCTGGCTACAAGCTTATGAATCATCCTCGCATCGGACGCAGAGGCGGTGGCGTCGCCTTACTTCATAAGGATTCTATTTCAGTGGTTACGATTAGTCATAGCGATAATAATTCCTCATCTTCATCATTCGAATTCTCTGAGCTGTTAGTAAAGTTTGGCTCATTCCTTGTGCGACTTGTGATTGTTTACCGTCCGCCCTCCACCAAATCCTTTGTTAGCGACTTCACGTCGTATTTAGAATCAATTATTTTATCTACGCAACCAATCCTGATCGTCGGCGATTTTAATCTTCAAGTTGATGTAGATGGCGATGTAGATGCTTGCGATTTTCTGGATATTTTGGAATCCATGGGCTTAGAACAACATGTAACTGGGCCTACTCACAACCTTGGTCATACCTTGGATCTGATAATCACTCGTCAATCTAATTCGATCATAAAGAATAACCCCACAATCGATCAATTTTTCTCTGATCACGCAGCTATTCTTTGTGATCTTAATTCCATAAAGCCTGAAGCAAGTGTTAAAACTGTCACCTACAGGAACTTCAAGTCAGTTAATATCGAATCTTTTAAAAGTGATCTTGCTAATTCTGCATTGTATAATGAAAACATTGTCAATTTAATTCTGGATGATCTTGTTAGCTGCTATAATTAAACCCTTTCATCGCTCATCGAATCTCACGCTCCTTTAAAGAGTAAAACTGTGGTTAACACAGGGACCCCAATGAGCCAAATCAGCCAAAAGCTATAGAAAGGTATTATTAAGTACTTATGGTGTTTGAAGTACGTTCAAAGTGGTGTTTTCAATAGCTAGAAGAATTTCATCTGTTCGGATTCCCTAGCTGAAATTTTAATTGCCCGAAAATGTTAGGGAACAAAATCTTCCTTTGAGAAAATCCTTAAGCTGAAGTTAACTTTCTAGGAAACCATTTTTCTTTCCGAAAATGCTAGCTGACGTTTTTGACTGCCTAAAACAGCAATAACGATCTTTCCGAAAACCTCAGGGGCTATGATTTCCACATTGCGAATCTTTTAGGCCACGTTTTACTAGCGAAAATCCGAGGCTACTCTTTAAACCTTGGTCTACCGGCCCTTTAAATTTCGATGTAATTTCATCGAGGACTAAAAACATCATTAAAAAATTGCGTTACTTCCGATTCCCCCCAGATTTGGCCCACAGGAAGTTAATAGATTAAGCCAATTACATGCCTAGTTCCAGGCCCCGCGGAGTTTTGAGCTTCACGCAACGATTTTTTGAAAATTCCCGATCAATGTCGGACGAAGAGAGCGAATTTTATGGCTCGTTTGGCGAAGAATGAAAGCTTGTATCGACGAATTTCAACCAAAAACAAGTCAAGCAACTTATTTGGAAGGATTCTGGAGGATAACAAGCAAAATAAACGCGAAAATTACGCGGGCGGTTGGACGGGTCAATTTGCCGCCATCTTGAAAACGTTCAAAAGTAATGCTTTGCGGTCCTAGTGCAACAACCACTGCGTCATATACAACTCTGGAGCCTGCGACAAGCGTGCTCTCACAAATTTTTGCGCAAAAGTTACAAAGACCAAAGGCTTGCATAAAACAGTGTGAGATCCATTGAGGCAACACACCCCAACAGATCGGACGTTCCCCCGGCCATCAATTGAAGCGTTTCATCGCAACGAGTTAAATCAAGGTGTGTAAAGATCGAGTCTAAAGATGCAATGGTATAAATGGAGGCTACTATGCTAAAATTGTATTCACAAGCTAGCGCTTTTGTAATCAGTTTGCGGTTTTTATAATTTTTCGTATAGCGCTCTAAAAAGTTTGTTTAGAGTTTGGGAAGTTGGTGCATTGGCGAGAGAGCCTATTTTTGAAATTTCCGTGTGTTAAAATCACGATAAAACCCACGGCAATGTCGCAGACCAAACTTTTATTCCCTTTGTATAAAAGTGATTACGTTATTGATGAAAAAGCTGCCTTTCATTTTGATATGAAAAAGAAAGCGAGAAAGCAAAACTCACTGACTTAGAATGGTTGTGCACCGCTATTCTTGGCATCTGGGCGATTTTAGACTGCTTTGTTCCATGGTTGTCGCTGCTACAGAGAATCACTTGCTGCTTCATTCTTGTTTCCGACTTTTCTTGCTTCCTATTCAGGTGCAGGGAAAGACAAAACATCCGCGGAGTAGGTGCCTGGTTTGAGCTTAAACTGTTGTACTTGTTGTACTCAATATAAAGAACGAAAGGTTGGATGAGTGTGCATGCAAATTTGGCTCAGGCTGCCTCGGTGAAAAAACTTGTGGCTGAACTCACGAATGACGCAAAAAAACACTCTAAACCAATAGTGTACAGCAAAACAATTGCTCACAAAACAATATAAACCTCGTCAGGTTCTTACACTCGCAGTTTAAGCAGTGTTTGATGGTGGGATATTTTCTTTTCAAAAATGCTAGCTGACGTTTTTGACTGCCAAAAACAGCAATTACGACCTCTCAGAAAACATTATGGCGAATCATTTAGGCCACGTTTTAGTTTCGAAAATCCCAGTGCACTCTTTAATCGACGCCGAAATCCCGAGGCGAATTAACCTCCACCGAACAGATATCTACCGAAATTTGTCGTTGGGTGCCCCTGTACTTTTGATGTTCAACCTTTGGCGTGTTTGTGTTCGCGTGAAAAGTGAAAAAGGGCAGTGAGTTTATATTGTGTATCGATAACAAATCATCGCTTGCTTTGGTTTGATTAACCGTAGCGCGGACCGTGTTGGATACATCTTTCTCGCGTTAACCGGTGTTATGCAGACAAAAGCATTCTTCGAGTACCAGCGCACCAGAGTTGTTGTCATCAAAATAATGTTGTAGTATTTGAATTCGGTAGAAACAACATTGAACAAACCGGCAGGTTTGTAAGATACTACGGCTTTGCGAGGTTTCATGGTTTTCGAAAGTCATGGCATTTCACGCATAATAATGAGCTACCGTGGCGGGCCACTCAAGCGTGAACGCTCCTTAAAAGCGCTTCAATTAAAGAGAAAAGGGACGAATTCGGCGAAGTGCACTCAATGAAATGGTCATTTTCAAATACTCGTAGGCTACTTTCTTAAGATGAAACAGCGGATTTTTGTAGTTTAAGGGCTAATCTACAACGTTATCTTTATTATCTTCTTGCCACACAGAATAAATTAACGTTATGCAAAAACTAAGAAAATCCAACAACAACAACCTGTAGACTTTTTGCTTGGAAAACTCTGCTTTTTGGTATTTCTAGTGTTAATTCGCAGGACAAATCCGAAGAGCTAAAGTTTATGGAAAAACTGTACAACGATGATCTTAATATTTCAATGTTAACTGTCCAGATGGAAATTTTACAAGTGCTGCTGAAGGATGGTGATTATTCGTGTTTTGACAACATCATAGTAAAAATTTAAAGAGCTACCCAACCCAGAACGGGAAATGATAAAAGAAGTTATCACGTTATGTAGGCTGATTCTTGTAAATCCGACAACCAGTGCATACATCTTTCTCGCGTTAACCGGTGTTATGCAGACAAAAGCATTCTTCGAGTACCAGCGCACCAGAGTTGTTGTCATCAAAATAATGTTGTAGTATTTGAATTCGGTAGAAACAACATTGAACAAACCGGCAGGTTTGTAAGATACTACGGCTTTGCGAGGTTTCATGGTTTTCGAAAGTCATGGCATTTCACGCATAATAATGAGCTACCGTGGCGGGCCACTCAAGCGTGAACGCTCCCTAAGGTATTCCTGGAGGATGACATGAATCTTTCAGATCACAACGTCTCGTTAACATATGAGAGATTACTTAAAATGCAACCTGTACACCAAATTTCAGAGATCGGGACCGAAGCGTTTTCGAGTATGAAGCGAGAGAAGTTCGGTTTCTACGGGCTCTTTCGCGGGAAAAATACAGACTGTGCACAACGAAAATCCTTGTGCGTGTTCGTGTTTAATTCCCCAAAGAGTATATTGTTGACAGATCTGTCAAATCATGCTATCTTTAACGTGATAGATGAGATCGTTCAGGATGGAGAAATAAAGCTGTTGTCTTTGCAAAAGACATCCTTTTTGCAACCAGCTCACCAACAAATGAGAAGAATTTTTAATTTTGCTGGAATTCCGAACGGGTTACGTCGCGTGATACATCGAACAGCTCTATTGAAGCCAGAAGGAACAGCAAAGAAATGCCGGCGGCGAAAACCTATTGTTCACTATTTGGCATTCCCTGCGGCTGTAGCTTGCGCTCCGTGTCTTTCAGTCTTCGAAATTTACGGCCGTCGGCTTGCGCTCCACATCTTTCAATCTTCAAAATTTACAGCCATTGGGATCGATGAACGATGGGTGAACTCATACGAGAGAATCATTCAACCAGTTTCTTCTACATGTAGTTTCAAAATGTTCAAGCGTATTCGAAAACCACGTCTAGAGCCTCAGGCTTCGTGAAGGCTTCGTGTGAGCAGCCCTTTTGCTCACTGTCCAGCATAAATAAATCTATAAGTGTAATAAATAAAGCTTTCTATCTCTTCGCTTCAAAAAATAAATCTCTAGTACGATTCACGCACATTCGATATCGAATGGCTGTCAACACATGCTGACAAAAGGCGAGCGAGGTGTCGTTGCTAGGTGAAGCGTTCATATCACACTGTGATTGGTTTCGCGGGAAAAATGGATACACAAACATGGAGAATGTACCCATATTTGGAGGAATATTTTGCGTTTTACCGCTGGTTTTAACTAGTGTGGACACAGAAAACATGGCTGCCACTGAAATACAACAGCATCGGTCAAAAATGAGCGATTTTCTGAAATTTATGGCCGATTTTCAGGCAAAAAAGGCTAATAAAATACGACCAGAGGACACGTTTATTTAGTTTACTTCTGGAAGATGTATCGTTGAGGTTTGAAACTTGGCAGGGCTGAACTACACAGGAAAACGAAACTTTTCACCGCAGTGCGCACTCGAGAGTGGAACAGCACACGAGTGAGGAGAACTTGAATTTTAGAAGGTAAAATTTCTGACTTTTTCTCATTGCAACATAAAAAATCAAAATGACAATGCGCACTGCGGTGAAAAGTTGAGTTTTTGTCCATTTTAATCGTGTTCC
>JAEMWC010001911.1:0-12500 GCA_016490735.1 Pachyseris speciosa | reverse complement strand
AACAAAAAATGATTACCATTTTTTTAAGAGAGAATACAGAAAGCAAGGAGACTTTCGTCAGACAATTTCTTACCTAAATGATATTAATGGTGATATCGTTAATAATGTTGCCTTACTACAGTACACTTTTACAGGGAGGGAACACGACCTTGTCCCAACTGTTCACGGGAATGCCAAAAGGAAGAAGGTTTACACAAGAACGAAACCTTCTGTTAAACGCAAACTCCCAAGACAATCTTGCGCATTACCCTGTAAGCGAAGCGGTAGCGAAAACAAGGCGGGAACTGGGAGGTCCTCTTTCCGTATGTTCGGAAGCTGAAATGCCCCGTTGGAGGACTCAGGCATATGACATGAAGCGGGCGCGTATGGGGTCGTCTTGTGCAGAATGCAGATCTAGAGAAACAGATGAAATGACAAGTCTTAACTGGTTCGCTCATACCGAAGGAAGGGACTTTGTACGTATGCAGGAGTTGTGTGGGGAGCCCCTCATTTTGTTAGCGACCGATAATCAACTTGCCGACTTATCACGATTCTGTACACAAGATCTGGATTTCAGCCACTTGTCAATCGATCCAACTTTTAATTTTGGAAATTTTAGTGTAACACCAACCTCGTACAGAAACATCCTTTTAAAATCTGTCAAGACTGGCAAGTGTCTCGTATTCATAGGACCTATTTTTATCCACCACACAAAAGCAAAGCAAACTTACTTACAGTGTCTTAACAAACTGAAGAGCATTATACCGACACTGGAAGATCTAGTAGCTTTTGGAACGGATGGCGAGCACAGTCTTAGCGAGGCACTGTCCGCCTGCTTTACAAAAGCAGTACATCTCCGCTGCTTCCGTCACTTCGAAGGCAATGTGAGGTCGAAGTTAAGCCAATTACAGGTATCAGACTTTAGACAATACTTGTCTGAAATATGCGGGAAACAAGAAGGACGGACCTACCAACCAGGTTCACTAGATGCGACTACCCGAGATGACTTTGACGCAATTCTTCTCTCACTGAAACAGCCTTGGGCAGAAAGGGAAGGCAGGGGAGACGAGAAGTCTAAGTTCCACGACTGGATGATGGAAAGGGCCTCCATGATGAAGAATTGTATAACCGCATACGTGCGAACAAAGGCGGGCCTTGGTTCTCCTCCAGATAAATTTTACACAAATGACAGTGAAAACACGAATGGCAGACTTAGACATAAGACACATGGGAAGGAGATGGGTGAAACAGCATTTACAAAAGCAGTTAAAGAAATGATTGAGGACGACCAAGAGTCAGAGGTCATTTTAGCCCTATTTGGAGCCTCTGAAAGATATCAACTGCGTGAGCAATTCACAAGATTTCAATTATCGGCGGATGAGTGGTGGTCGATGAACGAACACTAAAGAAAGGATTACGTCCAGAAGATGTATGATCTATCCATTGACGATATCTACGCTGGTAATTCCAAACAAGTCAACCTCTTTTCAACGAAAAATCAACTTTTCTCTGGAGCAGAAACATCCTTTCAATTATCACTTCCTCATACTTGCGTCACGGGAAGTCTAGATCTCCATATCGCTGAGTGGATCTGGAAGAAATCAGCTAGACTACTTTCCCAACCAAACGCCGTTCGCCCAGCACCATCAAAGGAAGTAAAAATAAAGACATTTTCTGTAATGTCCGAATCAGGGAATGTTTCGCACTGTGTTCAGTTTTATGCAAACTTCAAAGCGACATGTACGTGCAGGAATTTCAAACCTAAACAAATATGTTCGCACACTGTTGCTGTTACCGAAAAAGAAGGTGCTCTGGATAAATTCGTGACATGGTACAAGGAGCAGAATATCAAGTGCGGACTTTCATCAGTGGCGACTATTAACGTCGACACTAGAGCATCTGGACGAAAGCAAGGCCCAAAGAGGCAAAGAAAACCTAAAGAAAAGTTGGACTTCGTTCTACCTATGCCCTCCTCGTTCCTTGGTATTGAATCGATTACAACAAAAAGTTCAAGTGCGACTTCAGGGGCACCAGTTTCCATAACAGCTACCCAGCAGTCGTTTGATTCAACATCATTACCCTCAACTCCGGCTCTAGCCAACCCAAGCAATGCCTGGAACACGTCTACTTTTGCTACATTTTCGTCACGCAGACCTCGTACACAATCATTATCAAATGATCCTGATTCCCAGTCATATCAAGCATCATCTCACCCATTATTGTACCAGGGCACAGAACTACAGCCACAGCATCAGGCTTTTCCCCTGACCACCGAAGTATCTCACGTGGCAACAACAATGGGAGGAGCTTGTTAACATCATCCCTTTAGATACCCAGGGCCATTTCACCAGTCATTTACATCCATGTTTACCCAAAGACTGCCACCGGTGATCCCTTCTACGCAGCAGCAGGCAGTAAGCGGTATGCGTCCACTCCAACCATCCGTACCCCTAGGTTTTCCTTTACCGCCAAAACCTACCATTCCCGAATCTCCCAGTCCTTTCTTTTTAATGAAGCTAAAGGGAAACATTTCAAAATGTAACGGATGTGAAGGAAATTTTCAAAAGACCTCCCAATTTCCTGACAGTATGGCAGTCGTTGGACGCTCAGAGGTGGACTGGTATCCAAATGTGTACTTAGATGGCGCCAAGTGTTGGAAATTGGGAAGAGAGCAAAGAAAGTACTACCATCTGAACATGGCATGTCTACGCAAAAGGCGCCCGTGGTTTCATGCAGGCCACTTGCAAGGTCTGCTGAGGAGGACTGAGGGAGGCCTGACTCTGACGGCAGAACTTATAGCTTTCATTAAGCAGTGTTTTCCCGGCATCGCAATTGAGTAAATTATGGATTTGAGAGGTGGACCGACTTAATTACAGATACAGCGTTGTGTCGTCAAGGCATTTTCACGGTTGTTTTCTTTAACACTGTTTGATGGCGTTTTGTGTACCTACCTTAGTAAAATATATCAGGGTAAAAAATATCAATTTTAAAAATTGCTGTAGCGCGTGCGCAACCAGCCCTAGTCCCCAACCACGCATTTGACAGAAAACCACTAAAACTCGAAGAAGATTAAGAAAAGTTCCTTTTTTCGGGAATCGGAGATATTACAGCATTCTTTACATACCTTCGTATAATATCTAGAATGGTACGCCGTTTGGGTGTTTTGAGTTTTAGTTTTCTGGTCACGTGACAAACCGAGCATGGATGTTACTTAAACACGGACACTGCCTATATAAGGAACGTTGGACTGGGCGAGCCGTCAGTCATTTCATTCTAGACGTCGACCCGCGAACATCTGTGGCGCCAAATTCAAATTTGTTGGTACGAGAAATTCAAAATTTATTGCATTCGCACAAAATGAAAGTTAAACTTCAGGTTTTCCATCTTTAGTGACCAGAATTGAGTAACTTCGACTGAGAATGATGGAGGCACTTCCCATTATATATCCTTCTTCTATATTACTGGCTTCCCTTCTTCTTGCTCACTGGGTCCGATAATATAGGTGGTTTGCAGCCAATCTCTGGAGACACAGGTAACAATGGTGAAACGTGCAAATGCGGGTGGACGAACAAAAGGAGCTAATGAGAGATCTATTGTTTACGTCCTCCAACGTGGCGGCGATGGCGTAACGTGAAAACTAGCTATTGAATAACGCCGTTCAAGCAGAAATTGCGTGTCAAAGATGGGAGGAGCTATCCCTTTTATAGGCAGTGTCCTTGTTTAAAATACCGAGAAAACACAGCCGAACGGCTTCTCTGTGCAAGTTAGGGTTTCTAAGGCCGGACGGTGGTGATCTTTCCATACTAATTTAGTGCCCCCTCAAAGTATATTCATTGTACCCTTTTGATGCCTATAGAGGTCTCGGTTAAAAGAATGACGTGTGATTTGCTGTTTATTATTCTCCTAACTAGGTTAAAGAGAAACTCACTGTCAAAAATTCCGTGCAACTTAAATAGAAATATTCATAAGAAAATAGACCCGTCTAATCAAATATTTGACAACGCAAATCTTGTTAAAAATTCCACTATTCTTCACAAGTCTCTGGCATGTCTGACATGTCTGGCATCCCTCTTCGGCGGTCCAGTAGTCCTTCAGGGAACTTCAGCTGATTTCAGCTATCCTCGGATGATCTTCGCCGTATATTCGGAGCTCGTGCAATCTTCGGAAAATCTTCGTATCCGAATATGTCCGCCATATCTCTTCAGCGGTTCAGTTGCCCTTCAGGGATCTTCGGCTGACTTCGGCAATCCCCGGATGATCTTCGGAGTATATTCCGAGTTCGTACAGTCATCGGGAAATCTTCGGAGTATATTCGGAGTATCTTCAATCACTTTGAGTAAAAAAAACAGTCTAGAAAATTCCGCCGGAATTCCGCCGGAATTCCCTGGAAATTCCGGATTCCGGATTTTCCAACTTGCCCACATTCACACTCACAAGGCTGTAACATAGTGGCTTGGCCTCTTACGAGGCACTAGCCACAAAAAACTGTGAACACCTTGATTTGATTTTGACAGGTCCATTGCGTAGCCACCAATCAAACGCGAGATGAAACCGCAAAGAAAGTAAACAAATTTAATTAATAAAACGTTGTCTCGATCAGTCACGAACTTTGTTTTTGTCGCTTTTCCTTCCAAAAGTGGCTGTTACCCTGTAGTTTTTTCGTTATTAGTTTAACCTTGTGTATTTATGCAAGCAAAGAGGAAATTCGAGCGACTTTAAACAACGTGAGGCTCAATTTGGTGGCTACACAAGGGACCTGTCAAAATCAAATCAAAGTGTTCACGGTTTTTTGACTTTCACAGTAAACTCTGAGAATGACTTCAATGTGTGATATTTATTGAACTGCAGATTAAATGTATTGAAGACGTGAATGATCGCCGTTTAAAAATATTTCCCAAGTGAAATTACATAAACGCAAATTGGTGAGGGTAAAAGGAGGAATGAGTTTGCGGAATGGCATGTGGCATGACTTGCGAAATCGCATAATTATGCGGAATGTAATATATGTAAAATGGCGCGAAAAAATTAATTCAACTGAAGGAGTTAATTATTCACCAGCCAAACACAAGCTGTGTAGCTGCTGATCTCGGTCACAAGTACTCTCCACCGGGCTTGCTTTCGTATAAACATTACACTTATGACCTCTTGAGGTGATTAAATTTGCCTTGAGTTTCGCTTTCATAGGATTAGCCTGTTCGCGAATGATATTTGCAGCATGTTTGTGAAGCTATGCACGAAAGAATCGTTCGGCTGCGAGACAAGCGAGCTTTTGCCATCTTGTCAATTTCACAGTGTAGGTCAAACTGTTTTGGCAGTTTTGAAATGGACTAAATAAAATTTTATTTTTCCGGAGTCGATCGTAAGCGATTTAGGAACGGAGTCCGGCAGACTGGCTTGTTATGGTTTTCAGAGTTTAACAGGAGTCTCAATTTTGTTGTTATGATATGAATAACTGAACTCTCGAAGACCGAGCGACAAACAAGGAAAATATTATAATCAGTTGCAAACTGACTAATCCTACAAAGGCAAACCCAAGACAAATCACTTCAAGCGGGTTCATTTGTAAAATATTTATATGAAGTCTATCAAAGTACAAGTCCCGTGTAGAGCAGTGCTCTACACTGAAAAATTTCTCGGTCAAATCCAATTTGTTTTCAACATTTTGTTGTCACCGAGATCAGAAACTAGCTTAAGATTATTCACTGTGTTGGGCTGGCAAACGCGATTAATAATCGCGAGCTCCAATACGCAAGCCGAGATCAAGATTATTAACCGTAAAATTGTTATCTAGAGAAGGACTAGTTGTTGGTCTCGGTAACAACAATTTGCTGAAAACAAATCGGATTTGACCGAGAAATTTTATAACATCTGGTATATATAGGGTACTCGATCTTCGACGAGGCGACTCTTGAACGCAAGCACTGAGTTCAGTCATTCATATCATAACAACAAATTAGGAAATTAGAGACTCTTGTAAAACTCTGAAAACCATAACCTGAATAAGCCTCTACAAGGCTCCTTTCCTAAATCTCTTACAATCGACCTCGGAAAAATAAAATTTTGTTTAATCCATTTCAAAACTGTCAAAGAGTTTGACCTACACTGTGAAATTGACAAGATGGCAAAAACTCGCATAACTCGCAGCTGCGAACGATTCGCACAAATTCACTGCAAATATCATTGACTATCATTCCCGAACAGACTAATCCTAGATCCTATGAAAGCAAAACTCAAGGTAAAATTTAATCACCTCAAGAGTTCATAAGAAAGCAAGCCCAGTGAAGAGTAGTTGTGACCGAGATCGACAGCTAGCTTGCGATTATTCTATGTGTAAAGGCTTTAGAATAATTAACTCTTTGAGCTGAATTAATTTCTTCGTGTCATTTTGCACATGTTACATTCCGCATAATTATACGATTCCGCAAGTCATGCCACATGCCATTCCGCAAACTCATTCCTTCTTTTACCCTCACCGAACGCAAATGAGTGTGAAATCAATCCGTAATCAGCTTAGTGCATAAATATTTGGTGAGGGTAAAAGACGGAATGAGTTTGCGGAATGGCATGAGGCATGACTTGCGGCATGGCATAATTACGTGGAATGTAACATATGCAGATTGGAATTAATTCAACTGAAAGCGCGCCCTTTCTGTAGTTAATAAATCTATTATTAATAATCTTGGAACTCGCGATTATTGATCGTGTCTGACAGTGAATAATCGCAAGCTAGTTGCAGAACTCAGTCACAAAAAAAATATATTAAAAAAAACAAATTGGACAGAATTTGACTGATAAATATTTCAGTGTTTGAGTACTGCTCTCTGATCGAAACTCTTAATTAATAAAAAAAATTACTAACTTAATTATCCTCTCCCCATGTGTGAAATTGTGATTGTGTTACATCCGGATGTATTAAACTGTTGACATGAATTGAAATCTACATCTACATCCATTTGGTCGGAAATAAAAATAAGACATCGACACCAACCATCTCAAATCAGATAGGGCAGAGTTTTTCTACAGTCTTTTTAGGTGAAACAAGAATTATACGGAAGCAGACAGTGAACTGAATCGAGGTGACTAAAAGGAGTTTTTCGTGAGTTTGACTGTACCCCATACACAAGTTTCGGTACATCTCCACGAGGCTTGCTTTGGATTAAATATTTTACAAATTAAAATTTCTCATGAGTTTGTTTTTATAGGATTAGTCAGTTCGGGAATTATATTTTCTTCGTTTTTCGTTCTTCGACGAGGCGACAACGTGAGTACTGAGGTTCAATTATTATAAATAAGATGTAAACTGTACAAAGAACCAATCAGAATTCAAAACTGTCACATATACCGTAAAAGCTCTATTAAGGTATCATTAACGGGAGGCTTGTTAGAGAGAGGAGGTTTAATAGAGAGTGGGGCTTATTTCAAATCTTAAACACCCTGTTTTCGTCTTAAAACAGTTTTTGTACAAAATGCAAACAACTAAAGTGAAATTAACAAAGAGCAGCAAACAGTATTACGTGTTTGAGTGTATATTTGTTTAAAAACAAACCCATTGGACCACATGAAGTTGATTTCCCAAGAGTGAATAGGAGTGACTTATTACAAAATCTGGTGTCCTAAAAGGGGAAGGGAGGGCTTATTAGAGAGGGAGAAAGGGGCTTATTACAAAACACGACCTCCAAACGGGGGGCTTATCAGAGGGGGGGGTTAATAGAGAAGGGGGGCTTAGTAGAGCTTTTTACTGCTATTGTAGCCCGACGCAGAGCACGGGAAAATGCGTGCAAGGATGTCATTGGTTAAGGTAGTGGCGCGAGTTTTACCAGCCTAACCCTAACTGTAACCCTTTCCTTTTCAAGCACCCTGAATTCTTGTTCAGATCGGGGAAACTGATGAAACTATAAGCGAACTCTAAACGGGCGCCTAACGCCAAAATTTAAAACTAAAAAGGCGGTCGTTTGAATTATTTGTCTTATAAACCCTGATGGCATGCTACTGCAGCCATCTTGGTATATAGAGACGATTTCTCCACCAAACAACTAGAACAGCAACAATTGCAACTAGCTGTAGCTGTGTCCTTCTTGTAGCTCAGTTTCCTCGGTTTTTTCTTCTTTCTCGTTTCTGTTAAGTCATTTTTTTCCCGCGGACTGAAAGGAGATCGTCCTCAAAGTTCAATTATGTTATGGACCGGTTCACAAAATGTGGGTGTATAAGATAACCTCTGAATATGTACCATCCACAGCTCATGTTTTGGCAGGGAAAGTGTTCAGTTTAATTGCACTGAGTTTGCTCCAGGAGCCCATGAATAGGAGCTTCATTCTCCCATACAAACCCTTTGAGTCAACCTTTGCGCGTATCTTTTCTAGATTTAGAACGCTGCGGGTTTCTAAATTCGCACGCATTGTTTAGAATGCCCAAGAGAAGGATCGGGACAACGCACTCCCAACCTTTGGCCACAATTTTATTACGGATGCCTGTGTGCGGAATTGACTGAAAATAGATTTTCCCAGTAAATTTGAGCCTCCTGCAGAAAAAGTAGTTCTAAAAATAGAAAGATACGCGCAAAAGTTGACTCAAGGAAACAGTGCATATGAAGGCTCCTACTCATGGGCTCCTGGTTTGCTCGCCATTCATTTAGGAAAAAAAAACAAATTTGTACTGACACCGACTGCGAGCATACCGTAAAAGCTCTATTAAGCCCCCAGTCTGTATTAACCCCCACTCCCTCTCTAATAAGCCCCCCGTTTAAAAGACGGTTTTGAAATAAGCCCTCCCACCCCATCTCTAATAAGTTCCCCCACTCTTAGGGCACGAGATCTTGCAATTATTCCCTCCCATTCCCTCTTACGATATCCACTTCATGCGGAACAGTGTGTTTGTTTTTAAACAAATGTACACTCAAAACACAATCTCTATTTACTGCTCACCTAGAGTACCCTGGCACCCAGGGTACGGGGACCGCAGAGGGGGAGGTGATGGTAGGGCTATAGCCCCATCACTTTTTTCTCTTGGATTGCTGTTTTAGGGATCCAGTTGACGTACAATACATACAACATATACATACTTATCCTCTCACCGTCGGGGCTTTTTAGGGATAGTTTACATCACTGGCCGGGGAACTTGACCAGACTGCTTGTGCAGTTTACAATTAATGAAGTAACTAATGAGTGCCCCGTAATGTAGATATCTAGGACAGACACTAGGGGTGGTCACAGCCAGAGTCTTATTACGTCCCTAGTGGTTCTTTTACGTCCCACAGAATCAGATTAAGTGAAAGTACTGTGAGACGGGGCCTAAAGTTTATCGTCCTTATCCGAGAAGACTAGCAAGTCTAACCATTTGCAGATGTCATTACAAAAAAGACAGCACTTTATCCTCAGATATTTAAAGACCCTGAGTGTTGGTCCGGCCGGGTTAGAACCCGCGACCTCCCGCATGGTAGTCCGGTGCTCTACCACTGAGCTAACCGGTCTGCGGTATTGTATTAATTTTATTAACACTTGAACCTGGCCAGATGTTTTAGTCCTACCACTTTAAAATGGTCTCCATGGTCCCTGAATACATTTACAATTCAGTTTTTCTCGAGCAAAAGCATAATAGAATTTAGTTTCATTGCAAGTAAAGACAATTAAATAGAGACGAAACTCAAGAGATGCGCCCAATCTCAGTGAGAGTCAGAATTTACCTTATGTGTAAAAAAACTTCCAAGCTTATGCTTCTCTGTTGTTTTCTCATCAATTCTCAGCTGTCAGACCCTTCAAAGCAGGCTAAAAAAGTTTCATGAATACTGTGGATCGCAATCTTGCATTCAAAGATGTTAGCCTGTTAATCAGAATTTTTCTTTTACCTTTCCATCGAAGTTCTTCTTCGAGATCATTACTGATTAAAAGAAAGAAAGAAAGAAAGAAAGAAAGAAGAGAATGACTGACTGACTGACTGACTGACTGACTGAATGAATGAATGAATGAATGAATGAATGAAACAAAGAAGAGATAGCAATCCCTTATCATACATACATAAAACCCCTTCATATGTAAACACCCTACATGGAAACCATCATAATTGTTGCTTGTGGCCAGCGTTTTAAAATAAAGCTGTATATAAGTATGTTCTGGAACACAGCAATTATAAAAAAAAAAGTAACTAAATTTTTAAAAGATCATTTATGCCTTTTCTCAATTCCCCCAAAATAGCAAAACCTTTAGAGCTGGCTTGCCTGAGCTATGTTACTGGGCGCTGAAATAAATCACTAGCTAGACTGGACTAAAATGGCTATGGGCACAACCCGGGGGGGGGGGGGATACTCCCAGAAAAATTGGGTGGGGGTATGCGGCCCGCATCCTGAAACCCTTAACCTATTTCAGACCAAAATCTGTGATTTTCCCTACCCTTTTTCTGACCTGATCAAAGAAGAGCTTTTGTTGATGGTCTTCTCGCCTAATGATGAATAAATTAGCCTCTTCGAAAAAAATATCCATTTGAAGACTAGAGTGCACAAACCATACCCTATTTCATACCAAAATGGTCAAAATCGATACCCTATTTCAGACCAAAACGGCTAAAAAACCATAAGCCACTTTGAGGCCTCACATACCTATATAGCCTAAATAAGGGAGTGCCCCCCCCCAAGCCGGTTAATTTTAATCACTTTGAGCCCTTGTTACTCGTTTTGACTTATTTTGAGCCCTTGTTGATCGTTTTGATTTATTTTGAGCACTTGTTGCTCATTTTGATTTACTTTCAGAGCTCTTGTTGCTTATGTTTGTTTTATTTTAGAGATGACTGTATTACGGTACACCAGCAAGCAGTTTTTTGTAAACGCAGCTGACGTAACCATGGATAAAAGTAACCTTTATCTTTGAGTAATCTCAATTACCCGTTAAATTTTTTCCACATAGCTGACAAATGAAGTTCATGAATACTGGCCTTTTGAGGAATTTTAGAATTCTGATGAACATTTCGCCAATATCATGGTTGGTAGAATCCTTGGTGCGTTAGTGAGCCACAAAAAAAAAAATTATGAAATGAACACTCGATTTTATTTATTCAGAAGACAAACAAGAGCCGCGAAAAGCGTGGGAGCAGTAACCGGTAATGCGTAGAAGGCTCTTTTTTCGAGCAGAATCAATCTCGTACCGAGAGATCAGTCGCCAGCGATTAGTCGCCAGGAGAGACTCTGGATAATGGAAAAAGATCAAATTTTTTGATTGGCTGGCCCGTAACGGCTTCCATTGTTTTACCCCAGATTTTCTGGGAAAATGGCGGTCTATTATCCCAGAGTCTCTCCGGGCGTCCACCCGCTGACCAAACAGCCCGAGGACTCTGAGTACGAGGTTGGCTCTGAATGAGAATTCTTGAAACTTAGTGTTGGAAAAATCAGGATCTTTATGAACTTTTATTTTCATTTTCGACCATTTTTCAGATTGTGCACATAATGCGCTCACAAACCAACACAAAGCGTTTAACACACTGGAGTTGTGTCCTGTGCATTGGAGTTCTTTATACTGTTATCTTCATTTACTACCTTGGCAATGAAAGTTATTTTTACAAGATACCCTCAGTTCGTCCGTATAAGAGAGCAGCCAAACAATTAAACCATAGCCCTCTCCAGCCGCTGAAGAACATGTTTGCAAACTTGACAGGAAACCACAGTGGATTAAGCAAAGGCCAGTGCATGTTACCAGCAGCAGAATTCGAGTGACTTGAAGAAGCGAGAAAAAGGAAAAAGTTTTGCTTTTGGTTATTGTGTCACAGCAACATCAAGACAGGACAGGAGAGCTGCTATCAGAGAAACATGGTGGAAAAAAGACCATGGAGAGGTGAGTAACCTTACAGTGAAAAATGTTGAAGAAACGCACATGGCAAACTGGCCATTCCTCTTGCCGCATAAATTATTATGATAAACAGTTAAGCTTACCTTATTATAGGAAATTAACGATGCACTTTATTAACGCGATTTAAGAATTTATGCTTCTTAATTTACATCATTGTTGTTTTAAGGCACCTTTCTTTCAATAACAAAACCTCGTCGCCCATAGCTCTCTATCAACGCCTCGGACTCACCCTATCTGACAGTTCTTCTTTAAGAATTGACTTCCAAAATGTCTTTCGACTGGTGTTCTTATTGATCCGTTTCCACGAGGGGATAGCTTACTTCACCAGTCTTTTTTTCCTTTAGCTTTGTATGTTGAGACGTTTGTAATAATAATAATAATAAATAATAATAATAAATAATAATAATAATATAATAATGCACACTTATTTAAGTCTCAAATCTATTTAGCCAAGCACAGATGCTCTACTAATTGGGGAGACTAAATCAAATCAACTCTAAATAAATCAAATCAATGTTGGTTTTTGGGGAGAGGGGAAAACCGGAGTACCGGCGAAAAACTCTCGGAGCAGAAGTAGAGAACCAACAAACTCAGCCCACTTATGACACCGAGTCCGGGAATCGACACCGGGCCACATTGGTGGAAGGCGAGCGCTCTCACCACTGCGCCAACTCTGCTCCCCATTTGTATGCA
>JAEMWC010001910.1:0-80523 GCA_016490735.1 Pachyseris speciosa | reverse complement strand
AACCAACAATTTTCAACATGCTCTCTTTCAAAGAGTGAGATTTTGACCGAGATTCAAAATCTCTGAAATGAGGATTTGATGGGACGCGCTCCTCACGCGCGCACAAGTAGTCCTCCTCAAAGCTGGTAAGAACCATCTACTTTCAGCATGCTCTTACAAGTTTTCAAAGAGCCAAAATCTCTGAAAGCGCCAATTGGTGTGAGAGATGCCTCTCACCTTGCGCACAACTAGTACTGATCACAGATAGTAAAACCCACCAAGTTTCAACATGCTCTCACAAGTTTTCAAAGTTTGAGATTATGACCGAGAATAAAAACCTGGGAATTCAGGAATTGATGGGAACCGCTCCACACCTTGCGCACAAGTAGACTCGTCACAGCTAGTAAGAACCATCAACTTTCAAGATGCTCTTAGAAGTTTTCAATGAGTGAGAATATGACCCATAGCCAAAATGTCTGAAATCGAGAATTGATGTGAGATGCCTCCCACCGTGCGCAATACTAGTACTGGACCAGCTAGTTAAACCCAACGTCTTTCAACATGCTTCAAAAGTTTCAAACAGTTAGATTATGACCGAGAAATCAGGAATTGATGGGGCCCTCCAAACCGTGCGCACATGTAGAACTCGTCAAATCTAGTAGGAACCGTCTATTTTCTACATGCTCTTACAAGTTTTTAAAGACTGAAAATATCACCCAGAGTTAATATCTCGGAATACAGGAATTGATGAGTGGCACACCATACCGTGCGGAAACGTACAACTGAGCACACCTTCCAATAACAACCATGCTCTCACAAGTTTTCAAGAGTGTGATTCTGACCGAGAGTCAGATCTCGGAACTCAGGAATTGATTGCACGCGCAACACACCGTGCGCACAAGGAGTACTCGTCGCAGCTGGTAAGAAGAGTCTTCTTTCAACATACTCTTTCAAGTTTTTCAAAGACTAAGAGTATAACCCAGAGTGAAAATCTCGGAATACAGGAACTTGTGTGTGGCACCCCATACCGTGCGCACAAGTAGAAGTGAGAACACCTCGTAAAAACCACCTGCTTTCAGCATGCTTTCACAGTTTTCAAAAGAGTGAGATTATGAGCGAGAGTCGAAACCTCGAAATAAGGAATTGATGGCACGCGCTCCACAAACGTGCGCACAAGCAGTACGCGTCATAGCTAGTAAGAACCATCTACTTTCAACGTGCTCTTAAAAGTTTTCAAAGACTGAGAAGATCACCCATAGCCAAAATGTCTGAAATAAGGAATTAATGTGAGTTGCCTCACACGTGCGCACAACTAGTACTGATCACAGGTAGTGATAACCACCAGCTTTCAACATGCTCTCACAAATTTTCAAAGAGTGAGATTATGACCGAGAGTCAAAATCTCGGAAATCAGGAATTGATAGGACGCAATTCACACCGTGCGCACAAGTGGTACTTGTTAGAGCTAGTAAGGGAATCATCTACTTTCAACATGCTCTTACAAGTTTTCAAAGACTGAGATTATCACCCAGAGTAAGAATATCGGAGTACAGGAATTCACGAGTGGCACCCCATAGCGTGCGCACAAGTAGAACTGAGCACAGCTTATAAAAACCACCTTCTTCAACAGGCTCTCACAAGTTTTCAAAGGGTGAGATTATGTCTGGGAGTGAAAATCTCGGAAATCAGGAATTGATGCGAGGCGCTCTACACCGTGCGCACAAGCAGTACGCGTCATAGCTAGTAACAACCATCTACTTTCAACGTGCTCTTAAAGTTTTCAAAGACTGAGAAGATCACCCATAGCCAAAATGTGTGAAATCAGGAATTAATGTGAGTTGCCTCACACCGTGCGCACAACTAGTACTGATCACAGGTAGTGATAACCACCAGCTTTCAACATGCTCTCACAAATTTTCAAAGAGTGAGATTATGACCGAGAGTCAAAATCTCGGAAATCAGGAATTGATAGGACGCAATTCACACCGTGCGCACAAGTGGTACTTGTTAGAGCTAGTAAGGGAATCATCTACTTTCAACATGCTCTTACAAGTTTTCAAAGACTGAGATTATCACCCAGAGTAAAAATATCGGAGTACAGGAATTCATGAGTGGCACCCCATACCGTGCGCACAAGTAGAACTGAGCACAGCTTATAAAAACCACCTTCTTCAAAAGGCTCTCACAAGTTTTCAAAGGGTGAGATTATGTCTGGGAGTAAAAACCTCGGAAATCAGGAATTGATGCGAGGCGCTCTACACCGTGCGCACAAGTAGTACTTGTCTCAGCTAGTAAGAACCATCAACTTTCAACATGCTCTTACAAGTTTTGAAGGAGTGAGAATATCACCCAGAGCGAAAATCTCTGATATCACGAATTGATGTGAGATGCCTCACACAATGCGCACGACTAGTACTGATCACAACTAGTAAAAACCACACACTTTCAACATGCTGTCATAAGTTTTGAAACAGTGAGATTATGACCGACAGTAAACTTCTCGGAAATCAGGAATTGACGGGACGCACTCCACACCGTGCGCACACGTAGTACCAGTCACAGGTAGTAAGAACCATCTACTTTCAACATGCTGTTACAAGTTTTAAAAGACTGAGAATATCAGGCACAGTAAAAATCTCCGAATACAGGAATTGATTAGTGGCACACCATACCGTGCGCACTAGTAGAACTGAGCAGAGCGTTAAAAATACAACGTGCTTTCAACATGTTCTCACAACTTTTCAAAGAATGAGATTATGACCGAGAGTCAAAATCTCGGAAATCAGGAATTGATGGGACTCAATCCACACCGTGCGCACAAGTAGTACTCGTCACAGCTGGTAAGAACCATCTACTTTCAACTTGCTCTTACAAGGTTTCAAAGAGTGAGAATATCACCCAAAGTAAAAATCTCGGAGTATAGGAATTGATGAGTGGCACCCCATACCGAGGGCACAAGTAGAACTGAGCACAGCTTGTGAAAATCACCTGCCTCCAACATGCTCTTAAAAACTTTGAAAGAGTGAGATTATGACCGATAGTCAAAATTATGACCGAGAGTCAAAATTATAACCGAGATTCAAAATCTCGTAAAACAGGAATTGATGGGAGTCGCTCCACAGCGTGCGCACAAGTAGTACTCGTCAAAGCTAGTAAGAGACGTCAACTTTCAACATTCTCTTAGAAGTTTTCAAGGGTGAGAATATCACCCAGAGCCAAAATCTCCAAAATAAGGAATTCCTGTGAGATACCTCACACCGTACGCACAGCTTGTATTGATCACAGCAAGTGAAAACCGCCAACATGCAACATGCTCTCACAAGTTTTCAAAGAGTGAGATTATGCCGAGAGTCAATATCTCGGAAAGCAGGAAGTGATGGGACGCGCTACACACCGTGCACACAAGTAGTACTCGTCAGGGCTTCTAAGAACCAACTACTTTCAACTTGCTCTTACAAGTTTTCAAAGACTGGGAATATCACGCAGAGTAAAAATCGCGGAGTACAGGAATTGATGAGTGGCACCCCATACCATGCGCACAAGTAGAAGTGAGAACAGTGTGAAAAACCACCTTCTTCAACATGCTCTCAAAACGTTTCAAAGACTGAGATTATGACCGAGAGTCAAAATCTCGGAAATCAGGAATTGATAGGACGTGCTCCACTCCGTGCGCACAAGTAATACTTGTTACAGCTAGTAAGGGCAATCTTATTTCAACATGCTCTTACAAGTTTTCAAAGAGTGAGAATCTCACCCACAGCCAAAATCTCCGAAATCAGAAACTGATGTGAGATGCTTCTAACCGTGCGCACAACTAGTGCTGATTACAGCTAGTGAAAACGAACAACTTTAAACATGCTCTCAGTTGTTTTGTAAGAGTGAGGGTATGACCGAAGGTCAAAATCTCCGAAATGTGGAATTCATGGGGCGCACTCCGCCCCGTGTACACAAGTAGTACTCCTCACAGCTAGTAAGAACCATCTACTTTCAACATGTTCTTACAAGTTTTAAAAGAGTGAGAATATCACCCAGAGTAAAAATCTCGCAATACAGGAATTAATAGGTGGCACCCCATACCGTGCGCAAAAGTAGAATTGAGCACAGCTTGTACAAAACCACCTTCTACAAGATGCTCTCACAAGTTTTCAAAGAGTGAGATTATGACCGAGAGTCAAAATCTCGGAAATCAGTAAATTGATTGGAGTCGCTTCACACCGTTTGCACAAGTACTACTTGTCACAGCTAGTAAGAACCATCTTCTTTCAACATGCTCTTACAAGTTTTCAAAGAGTGAGAATATCACTCAGAGCCAAAATCTCTGAAATCAGGAATTGAAGATAGATGCCTCACACGGTGTGCACAACTAGTACTTGTCATAGCTAATGAAAACGACCAACTTTCAACACGCTCTCACAAGTTTTCAAAGAGTGAAATTGTGACCGAGAGTCAAAATCTCGGAAATAAGGACTTGATGGGACGAGCTTCACACCGTGGGCACAACTAGTACTTGTATCAGATAGTAAGAAACATCGACTTTCAACATGCTCTTATAATTTTCAAAGACTAAGAATATCACCCAGAGTACAAATCTAGGAATACAGGAATTGAAGAGCGGCAACCCATACCGCGCGCAGAAGCAGAACTGAGCACAGCTTGTAAAAACGACCTGCTTTCAACATGGTCTCACAAGGTTTCGAAGAGTGAGATTATGACCGAGAGTCAAAAACTCGGAAATATGGAATTGATGGGACGCGCTCCACACCGTGCGCACCAGTAGTACTCATCACAGCTAGTAAGAACCATCTACTTTCAACTTGGTCTTTCAAGTTTTCAAAGAGAGAGAATATCATACAGAGCCAAAATCTCAGAAATCAGGAATTTATCTGAGATTCCTCACACCGTGCGCAAAACTAGTACTGATTACAGCTAGTAAAACCAGAAACTTTCATCACGCGCTCAATAGTTTTCCAAGAGTGAGATTATGACCGAGGGTCAAAATCTCGGAAAACAGAAATTGATTGGACCCGCTCGTCACCGTGCGCACAAGTAGTAGTCGTGACAGCTAGTAAGAACCATCTACTTTCTACATGCTCTCGCTAGTTTTCAAAGACTGAGAATATCACCCAGAGAAAAAATCTAGGAATATAGGAATTGAAGAGTGGCACCCCATACCTTGCGCAGAAGTGGAACTGAGAAGAGCTTGTAAAAACCACCTGCTTTCAACATGCCCTCACAAGTTTTCAAAGGGTGAGATTTTGACAGAGATTTAAAATCTCCGTAATCAGGAATTGACGGGACGCGCGCCACACCGTGCGCACAAGTAGCAGTCGTCAGAGCTAGTAAGAACCATCTACTTACAACATACTGTTAAAAGTAGTCAAAGATTGAGAATATCACCCAGATTAAAAATCTAGGAATACAGGAATTGATGAGTGGCACCCCATACCTTGCGCACAAGTAGAACAGATTACAGCTTATAAAAACCACCGTCTTTCAACATGCTCTCACAAGTTTTCAAAGAGTGAGAATATCACCCAGAGCCAAAATCTCTAAAGAAACGGCGAATTCATGTGAGATGCCTCACACCCTGCGCACAAGTAGTACTGGTCACAGCTGGTAAAAACCACCAACTTTCAACATGCTCTCACAAGTTTTCAAAGAGTGAGATTTTGATCGAGAATCAAAATCTAAGAAATCAAATATGTATGGGACGCGCTCCACACTGTGCGCACAAGTAGTACTTGTAACAGCTAGTAAGAATCATCTTCTTTCATCATACTGTTACAAGTTTTCAAACAGTGAGAATATCACGTAGACTAAAAATCTCGGAATACAGGAATTGATGAGTGGCACCCCATATCACGCGGAAAACATGAAATTAGCACAGCTTGTAACAACCGCCTTCTTTCAACACGCTCTAACAAGTTTCCAAAGAGTGAGATTATGACCGAGAGTCAAAATCTCGGAAATCAGGAATTGATGGGACGCGCTCTACACCGTGCGCAAAAGTAGTACTCGTCACAGCTTGTAAGAACCATCTACTTTCAACATGCTCTTAGCAGTTTTCAAGGAGTGAGAATATGACCCAGAGCCGAAATCTCTGAAATCAGGAATTGCCGTGAGATGCCTCACAGTGTGCGCACAGCTTGTACTGATGACGCGGGTGAAAACCACCTGCTTTCAAACGCTGTCACAAGTTTTCAAAGGGTGAGATGATGATCGAGAGTAAACAATTCGTAAATCAGGAATTGATGGGGGGCATTCCACATCGTGGGCACAAGTAGCACTCCTCACAGCTAGTAAGAATCATCTACTTTCAACATGATGTTACAAGTTCTGAATCATTGACATTATCACCCAGAGTAAAAATCTCGGAATACGGAAATTGATGGGTGGCACCCCATACCATGCGCACAAGTAGAACTGAGCAGAGCCTGCCAGAAACCACCTGCTTTCTGCATGCTCTCACAAGTTTTCAAATAGCGAGATTTTGACCAAGAGTCAAAATCTCGGAAATCAGGAATTCATGTGAGATGCCTCACACCGTGCGCACAACTAGTACACCTCTTTCACAGCTAGTGAAAACCAGAAAACTTTCAACATGCTCTCAATAGTTTTTTAAGAGTGAAATTATGACCGAGAGTCAAAATCTCGGAAATCAGGAATTGATGGGAAGCGCTCCACACCGTTCGCACAAGTAGTACTCGTCACAGCTAGTAAGAATCATCTACTTTCAAAATGCTCTCACTAGTTTTCAAACACTGAGAATATCACCAAGATGAAAAATCTCGGAATACAGGAATTGATGAGTGGCAGCCCCATACCGTGCCCCCAGTTGCAACTGAGCACAGCTTTTAAAAACCACCTGCTCTCAACATCCTCTCACAAGTTTTCATAGAATGAGATTATGACCGACAGTCAAAATCTCGGAAATCAGACAATTGATGGGACGCGCTCCACACCGTGCGAACAAGTAGTACTTGTAACAGCTAGTAAGAACCATCTAGTTTCAACATGCTCTTACAAGTTCTGAAGGAGTGAGAATATCAGACAGAGCGAAAATTTCTGATATCACTAATTGCTGTGAGATGAACTCTCACCGGGGGCTAGTACTGATCACAACTAGTAAAAACCACCAACCTTCAACATGCTCTCATAAGTTTTGAACGAGTGAGATTATGACCGAGAGTAAAAATCTCGGAAATGAGGAATTTAAGAGACTTACTCTACACCGTGCGCACAAGTAGTAGCAGTCACAGCTAGTAAGAACAATCTACTTTCAACTTGCTGTTACAAGTTTTAGAAGACTGAGAATATCAGCCACAGTAAAAATCTGCGAATACAGGAATTGATTAGTGGCGCCCCATACCGTGCGCACAAGTAGAACTGAGCACAGCTTGAAAAAACAACCTGCTTTCAACATGCTCTCACAAGTTTTCATAGAATGAGATTATGACCGAGAGTCAAACTCTCGGAAATCAGGAATTGATGGGACGTGCTCCACACAGTGCGCAGACGTAGTACTCGTCACAGCAACTCAGAACCATCTCCTTTCAACATGCTCTTACAAGTTTTCAAAGAGTGAGATTATGATCGAGGATCAAAATCTCAGAAAAAAGGAATTGATGGAACAAACCTCACACTTTTCGCACTAGTAGTAGTCGTCACAGCTACTAAGAACCATCCTCTTTAAACATGCTCTCACAAGTTTTCATAGAGTGAGATTATGACCGAGGATCAAAATCTCGGAAAACAGGAATATTGATGGAACAAACTCCACACCGTTCGCACAAGTAGTAATTGTCACAGCTACTAAGAACCATCTTCTTTAAACATGCTCTCTGAAGTTTTCAAAGAATTGATGTGAGATGCCTCTCACCGTGCGCACAACTAGCACTGATCAAAGCTAGTGGAAAATAACAACTTTCAACATGCTCTCACAAGTTTTCTAAGAGTGAGATTATGACCGAGAGTCAAAATCTCGGAAATCAAGAATTGACGGGACGCGCTCAACTCCGTTCGTACAAGTAGTACTCGTCACAGCTACTAAAAAACATCTTCTTTAAACATGCTGTCACAAGTTTTCAAAGAATTGATGTGAGAAGCCCTTCACCGTGCGAAATGCTTGTACTGATCGCAGTTAGTCAAAACCACCAACTTTCAACAAGCTCTCACAAGTTTTCAAAGAGTGAGGTTATGACCGAGAGTTAAAATCGCGGAAATCAGGAATTGATGGAGGCTCACCAAACCGTGCCCACAAGTACTACTCGTGAATGCGAGTAAGGAGCATGTACTTTCAACATGCTGTTACAAATTTTCAAAGACTGAGAATATCACGCAGAGTAAAAATCTCGGAACACAGGAATTGATGACTGGCACCCCATACCGTGCGCACAAGTAGAACTAAGCACAGCTTCAAAAAACCACCTGCCTTCAACATGCTCTCACAACTTTTCAAAGAGTGAGATTATCACCGAGAGTCAAAATCTCGGAAATCAGGAATTGATGGGACGCGCTCCAGACCGTGCGCACAAGTAGTACTCGGCATATTAAGTAAGAACCATCTACCTTCAACATGCTCTTACAAGTTTTCAAAGAGTGACAATATCACCCTGTGCCAAAATAACTGAAATCAGGAATTGATGTGAGAGGCCTCTCACCATGCGCACAAGTAACACTATTCACAGGAATTTAAAACCACTAACTTTCAACAGGCTCTCACAAGTTTTAAAAGAGTGAGATTATGACCGAGAGTAAAAATCTCGGAAATCAGGAATTGATGGAAGAAACTACACACCATGCGCTCAAGTAGTACTCGTGACAGAGAGTAAGAACCATGTACGTTCAATATGCTGTTACAAATTTTCAAAGAATGAGAATATCACGCAGAGTAAAAATCTCGGAATACAGGAATTGATGACTGGCACCCCATACCGTGCGCAAAGGTAGAGCTAAGCACAAGTTGAAAAAACCAGGTGCTTTCAATATGCTCTCACAAGTTTTCAAAAAGTGAGATTATCATCGAGAGTCCAAATCTCGGAAATCAGGAATTGATCGGACGCGCTCCACACCGTGCGCACAAGTAGTACTCGTCACAGCTGGTAAGAACGATCTACTTTCAACATGCTCCTAAAAGATTTCAAAGAGTGAGAATATCACCCAGAGCCAAATTCTCTGAAATTAGGAATAGATGAGAGATGCGTCCACCGTGCGCCATGCTTGTACTGATCACGGCGAGTTAAAACCACCAACCTTCAACATGGTCTCACAAGTTTTCAAAGAGTGAGATTATGACGGAGAGTCAAAATCTCGGAAATCACGAATTGATGGGACGCACTCCACACCGTGCACAAGAGCAGAACTCGTCCCAGCTAGTAAGAACCGTCTACTTTGAACATGCTCTTACAAGTTTCCAAAGACTGAGAATATCACCCAGAGTAAAAATTTCGGGATACAGGAATTGATGAGTGGTACCGTGCGCACAAGTAGAACTGATCACAAGTTGTAAAAATCAGCTGCCTTCAACATACTCTCACAAGTTATCAAAGAGTGAGATTATGAACGAGGGTCAAAATCTCGGAAATCAGGAATTTATGGGACGCGCTCCACACCGTGCGCACACCTAGCACTCGTCACAGCTAGTAACAACCATTTTCTTTCAACATGCTCTAACAAGTCTTCAAAGAGTGAAAATATCATCCAGAGCCAAAATCTCTTAAATCAGGATTTGATATGAGATGCCTCACACCGTGCGCAACACTAGTATTGATGTCAACTAGCGAAAACCATCAATTTTCAACATGCTCTCACAAGTTTTCAAAGAGTGAGATTTTGACCGAGATTCAAAATCTCTGAAATGAGGATTTGATGGGACGCGCTCCTCACCGCGCGCACAAGTAGTCCTCCTCAAAGCTAGTAAGAACCATCTACTTTCAACATGCTCTTACAAGTTTTCAAAGAGCCAAAATCTCTGAAAGCGCCAATTGATGTGAGATGCCTCTCACCTTGCGCACAACTAGTACTGATCACAGATAGTAAAACCCACCAAGTTTCAACATGCTCTCACAAGTTTTCAAAGTTTGAGATTATGACCGAGAATAAAAACCTGGGAAATCAGGAATTGATGGGAACCGCTCCACACCTTGCGCACAAGTAGAACTCGTCACAGCTAGTAAGAACCATCTACTTTCAAGATGCTCTTAGAAGTTTTCAAGGAGTGAGAATATGACCCATAGCCAAAATGTCTGAAATCGAGAATTGATGTGAGATGCCTCCCACCGTGCGCACAACTAGTACTGGACCCAGCTAGTTAAACCCAACGTCTTTCAACATGCTCTCACAAGTTTTCAAACAGTTAGATTATGACCGAGAAATCAGGAATTGATGGGAGGTCCTCCAAACCGTGCGCACATGTAGAACTCGTCAAATCTAGTAAGAACCGTCTATTTTCTACATGCTCTTACAAGTTTTCAAAGACTGAAAATATCACCCAGAGTAAATATCTCGGAATACAGGAATTGATGAGTGGAACACCATACCGTACGCAAACGTAGAACTGAGCACACCTTCCAATAACAACCATGCTCTCACAAGGTTTCAAAGAGTGTGATTCTGACCGAGAGTCAAGATCTCGGAACTCAGGAATTGATTGCACGCGCTCCACACCGTGCGCACAAGGAGTACTCGTCGCAGCTGGTAAGAAGAGTCTTCTTTCAACATACTCTTACAAGTTTTCAAAGACTGAGAGTATAACCCAGAGTGAAAATCTCGGAATACAGGAACTTGTGTGTGGCACCCCATACCGTGCGCACAAGTAGAAGTGAGAACACCTCGTAAAAACCACCTGCTTTCAGCATGCTTTCACAAGTTTTCAAAGAGTGAGATTATGAGCGAGAGTCGAAACTTCGGAAATAAGGAATTGATGGGACGCGCTCCACACCGTGCGCACAAGCAGTACGCGTCATAGCTAGTAAGAACCATCTACTTTCAACGTGCTCTAAAAATTTTCAAAGACTGAGAAGATCACCCATAGCCAAAATGTCTGAAATAAGGAATTAATGTGAGTTGGCTCACACCGTGCGCACAACTAGTACTGATCACAGGTAGTGATAACCACCAGCTTTCAACATGCTCTCACAAATTTTCAAAGAGTGAGATTCCGAGAGTCAAAATCTCGGAAATCAGGAATTGATAGGACGCAATTCACACCGTGCGCACAAGTGGTACTTGTTAGAGCTAGTAAGGGAATCATCTACTTTCAACATGCTCTTACAAGTTTTCAAAGACTGAGAATATCACCCAGAGTAAAAATATCGGAATACAGGAATTGATGAGTGGCACCCCATAAAGTGCGCACAAGTAGAACTGAGCACAGCTTGTAAAAACGAGCTGCTTTGAACATGCTGTCACAAGTTTTCAAAGAGTAAATTACGACCGAGAATGAAAAATATCGGAAATCAGGAATTGATGGGAGGCGCTTCACACACTGCACACAAGTAGTAGTCGTTATACCTAGGAAGAACCATCAACTTTCAACATGCTCTTAGAAGTTTTCAATGATTGAGAATATCACCCAGAGCCAAAATCTCTGATATCAGGACTTCATGTGACATGCCTCTTGCAATGCACACAACTGGAAGTGATCGCAACTAGTAACAACAACCAACTTTCAACATGTTCTCACAAGTTGTAAACGAGTGAGATTTAGAGAGTCAAAGTGAGAGTCAAAATATCGGAAATCAGGAATTGATGGGACGAGCTTCACACCGTACGCACTATTAGTACTCGTATCAGCTAATAAGACCCATTTACTTTCAACATGCTCTTACTAGATTTCAAGGAGTGAGAATATTATCCCGAGCGAAAATCTGTGATATCAGGAATTGATGTGAGATGTGCCACACCGTGCGCAATGCTTGTATTAATCACAGCTAGTGAAAACAACCAACTTTCAACATGCTCTCACTAGTTTTCAAAGACTGAGATTATGACCGAGAGTCAAAATCTCGGAAATCAGGAATTGAAGAGACGCGCTCCACACCGTGCGCACAACTAGTACTCGTCACAGCGAGTAAAAACCATCTACTTTCAACATGCTTTTAAAAATTTTCAAAACTGAGAATATCAGCCAGAGTAAAAATCTCTCTGAGTGGCACCCCATACCCTGCGCACAAGTAGAACTGAGCACAGCTTGTAAAAACCACTTGCTTTAAACATGCTCTCACAAGTTTTCAAAGGGTGAGATTATGACCGAGAGTCAAAATGTGGAGAATCAGGAACTTATGTAAAGCACTTGACACCGTGCGCACAAGTAGAACTCGTCACAGCTAGTAAGAACCATCTACTTTTAACATGCTCTTACAAGTTTTCAAACAGTGAAAATATCACGCGGAGCCAAAATCTCTGAAAGGAGCGATTGATGTGAGATTTCTCTCACCGTGCGCCCAACAAGTACTGAACAGAGCTAGTGAAAACCAACAATGCTCTCACAAATTTTCAAACAGTGGGATTATGACCGAGTATCAAGATCTCGGAAATCAGGAATTGATGGGACGCGCTCCACACCGTGCGCACAAGAAGTACTCGTCACAGCTAGTAAGAACACTCTACTTTCAACATGCTCTTACAACTTTTCAAAGAGTGAGAATATCACCCAGAGTAAATATCTCGGAAATCATGAATTGATGGGACGCGCTCCACACCCTGCGCAAAGGTAGTACGCGTAATAGCTAGTAAGAACCATCTACTTTCAACATGCTCTTAAAAGTTTTCAAAGACTGAGAATATCATCCATAGCCAAAATGTCTCAAATCAGGAATTAATGTGAGACGCCTCACACCGTGCGCACAACTAGTACTGATCATAGCTAGTGATAACCACCAGCTTTCAACATGCTCTCACAAATTTTAAATAAGTGAGATTATGACGGAGAGTCAAAATCTCGGTAATCAGGAATTTATGGGAAGCGCTCTACACCGTCCGGACAACTAGCACTCGTCACAGCTAGTTAGAACCATCTTCTTTCAACATGCACTTAGAAGTTTTCAAAGAGTGAGAATATCACCTAGAGCCAAAATATATGAAATCAGGAATTGATGTGAGATGCTTCACACCGTGCGCAAAACAAGTATTGATCACAGCTGGCGAAAACCAACAACTTTCAACATGCTCCCAGAAGTTTTCAAAGAGTGAAAATATCACCCGTAGCGAAAATCTCTGAAACATGCGATTGATTTGAGATGCCTCTCACCGTGCGCACAAACAGTACTGAACAGAGCTAGTGAAAACCAACAACTTTCAACATGCTCTCACAAGTTTTCAAAGAGGGAGATTATGACCGAGAGTCCAAATCTCGGGAATCACGAATTGATGGACGCGCTCCACACCGTGCGCACAAGTAGAGATCGTCAAAGCTAGTAAGAACCGTCTACTATGCGCACAAGTGGTACTTGTCAGAGCTAGTAAGGGAAACATCTACTTTCAACATGCTCTTACAAGTTTTCAAATACTGAGAATATCACCCAGAGTAAAAATCTCCGAAGACAGGAATTGATGAATGTCACCCCATAACGTGCAGCACAAGTAGAACTGAGTATAACTCGTAAAAACCACCTGCTTTCAACATGCTCTCACAAGTTTTCAAAGAGTGACATTATGACCCAGGGTCAAAATCTCGGAAATAAGGAATTTATGGGAGGCGCTCCACACCGTGCGCACAACTAGCACTCGTCACAGCTAGTAAGAACCATCTTCTTTCAATATGCTCTTACAACTTTTCAAAGAGTGAGAATATCACCCAGAGCAAAATCTCTTAAATCAGGAATTGATATGAGATGCCTCACACAGTGCGCACAACTAGTATTGATGACAACTAGCGCAAAGGAACAATTTTCAACATGCTCTAATAAGTTTTCAAAGAATGAGATTATGACCGAGATTCAAAATCTCTGAAATCAGGAATTGATGGGAGGCGCCCCACACCGTGCGCACAAGTAGTACTCCTCAAAGCTAGTAAGAACAATCAACTTTCAACATGCTCTTGCAAGTTTTCAAAGAGTGAGAATATAACTCAGAGCCAAAATATCTGAAAGCAGCAATTGATGTGAGTTGCCTCTCACCGTGCGCACAACTAGCACTGATCACAAATAGTAACTCCCACCAACTTTCAACATCCTCTTACAAGTTTTCAAAGAGTGAAAATATCACCCGGAGCCAAATCTCTGAAAGCAGCAAATGATCTGAGGTGCCTCTCACCGTGCGCACAGCAAGTACTGAACACAGCTAGTCAAAACCAACAACTTTCAACATGCTCTCACAAGTTTTTAAAGAGTGAGATTATGACCGAGAATCAAACTCTCGGAAATAAGAAATTGATGGGACGCGCTCCTCACCGAGCGCACAGGTGGTCCTCTTCACAGCCAGTAAGAACCAGCTACTTTGAACATTTTCTTACAAGTGTTTAAAGAGTGAGAATGTCACCAAGAGTAAAAATATCGGAATACAGGAATTGATGAGTTGCACCCCATACCGAGCGCACAAGTAGAACTGTGCGCAGCTTGAAAAACCACCTGCCTTCAAGATGCTCTCCCAAGTTTTCAAAGAGTGAGATTATGACTGAGAGTCAAAATCTCGCAAATCCGGAATTGATGGGCCGTGCGCACAAGTAGTACTTGACAGAGCTAGTAACAACCCTCTACTTTCAACATGCTGTTACAATTTTTAAAAGACTAAGAATATAACCCGTAGCCAAAAGGTCTGAAATCGGGAATTGATGTGAGATGCCTCTCACCGTGCGCACAAGTAGTACTGATCACAGCTACCGAAAACAACCGACTTTCAACATGCTCTTACAAGTTTTCTAAGAGTGAGATTATGACCGAGAGTCAAAACGTAGAGAATCAGGAACTTATGTGAAGCACTTGACACCGTGCGCACAAGTAGAACTCGTCACAGCTAGTAAGAACCATCTACTTTTAACATGCTCTTACAAGTTTTCAAACAGTGAAAATATCACGCAGAGCCAAAATCTCTGAAAGAAGCGATTGATGTGAGATTTCTCTCACCGTGCGCCCAACAAGTACTGAACAGAGCTAGTGAAAACCAACAACGTTCAACATGCTCTCACAAATTTTCAAACAGTGGGATTATGACCGAGTGTCAAGATCTCGGAAATCAGGAATTGATGGGACGCGCTCCACACCCTGCGCAAAGGTAGTACGCGTAATAGCTAGTAAGAACCATCTACTTTCAACTTCGTCTTTCCAGTTTTCAAAGAGAGAGAATATCATACAGAGCCAAAATCTCAGAAATCAGGAATTTATCTGAGATTCCTCACACCGTGCGCGAAACTAGTACTGATTACAGCTAGTAAAACCAGAAACTTTCATCACGCGCTCAATAGTTTTCCCAGAGTGAGATTATGACCGAGGGTCAAAATATCGGAAATCAGAAATTGATTGGACGCGCTCGTCACCGTGCGCACAAGTAGTAGTCGTGACAGCTAGTAAGAACCATCTACTTTCTACATGCTCGCACTAGTTTTCAAAGACTGAGAATATCACCCAGAGAAAAAATCTAGGAATATAGGAATTGAAGAGTGGCACCCCATACCTTGCGCACAAGTGGAACGGAGAAGAGCTTGTAAAAACAACCTGCTTTCAACATGCCCTCACAAGTTTTCAAAGGGTGAGATTTTGACAGAGATTTAAAATCTCCGTAATCAGGAATTGACGGGACGCGCGCCACACCGTGCGCACAAGTAGCAGTCGTCAGAGCTAGTAAGAACCATCTACTTACAACATACTGTTAAAAGTAGTCAAAGATTGAGAATATCACCCAGATTAAAAATCTCGGAATACAGGAATTGATGAGTGGCACCCCATACCTTGCGCACAAGTAGAACAGATTACAGCTTGTAAAAACCACCTGGTTTCAACATGCTCTCACAAGTTTTCAAAGAGTGAGAATATCACCCAGAGCCAAAAAATCTAAAAAAAACGGCGAATTCATGTGAGATGCCTCACACCCTGCGCACAAGTAGTACTGGTCACAGCTGGTGAAAACCACCAACTTTCAACATGCTCTCACAAGTTTTCAAAGAGTGAGATTTTGATCGAGAGTCAAAATCTAAGAAATCAAATATGTATGGGACGCGCTCCACACATTGCGCACAAGTAGTACTTGTAACAGCTAGTAAGAATCATCTACTTTCATCATACTGTTACAAGTTTTCAAAGAGTGAGAATATCACCTAGAGTACAAATCTCGGAATACAGGAATTGATGAGTGGCACCCCATATCACGCGGAAAACATGAAATTAGCACAGCTTGTAACAACCGCTTTCTTTCAACATGCTCTAACAAGTTTCCAAAGAGTGAGATTATGACCGAGAGTCAAAATCTGGGAAATCAGGAATTGATGGGACGCGCTCTACACCGTGCGCAAAAGTAGTACTCGTCACAGCTGGTAAGAACCATCTACTTTCAACATGCTCCTAGAAGTTTTCAAGGAGTGAGAATATGACCCAGAGCCAAAATCTCTGAAATCAGGAATTGCTGTGAGATGCCTCACAGTGTGCGCACAGCTTGTACTGATGACGCGGGTGAAAACCACCTGCTTTCAAAACGCTGTCACAAGTTTTCAAAGGGTGAGATGATGACCGAGAGTAAACAATTCGTAAATCAGGAATTGATGGGGGCATTCCACATCGTGGGCACAAGTAGCAGTACTCACAGCTAGTAAGAATCATCTACTTTCAACATGATGTTACAAGTTCTGAAACACTGAAATTATCACCCAGAGTAAAAATCTCGGAATAAGGAAATTGATGGGTGGCACCCCATACCATGCGCACAAGTAGAACTGAGCAGAGCCTGCAAAAACCACCTGCCTTCTCCATGCTCTCACAAGTTTTCAAAGAGCGAGATTTTGACCAAGAGTCAAAATCTCGGAAATCAGGAATTCATGTGAGATGCCTCACACCGTGCGCACAACTAGTACACCACTTTCACAGCTAGTGAAAACCACAAAACTTTCAACATGCTCTCAATAGTTTTCTAAGAGTGAAATTATGACCGAGAGTCAAAATCTCGGAAATCAGGAATTGATGGGAAGCGCTCCACACCGTTCGCACAAGTAGTACTCGTCACAGCTAGTAAGAATAATCTACTTTCAAAATGCTCTCACTAGTTTTCAAACACTGAGAATATCACCAAGATGAAAAATCTCGGAATACAGGAATTGATGAGTGGCAGCCCCATACCGTGCCCCCAGTTGAAACTGAGCACAGCTTTTAAAAACCACCTGCTCTCAACATCCTCTCACAAGTTTTCATAGAATGAGATTATGACCGAGAGTCAAAATCTCGGAAATCAGACAATTGATGGGACGCGCTCCACACCGTGCGAACAAGTAGTACTTGTAACAGCTAGTAAGAACCATCTAGTTTCAACATGCTCTTACAAGTTTTGAAGGAGTGAGAATATCAGCCAGAGCGAAAATTTCTGATATCACTAATTGCTGTGAGATGAACTCTCACCGGGCGCAAAACTAGTACTGATCACAACTAGTAAAAACCACCAACCTTCAACATGCTCTCATAAGTTTTGAACGAGTGAGATTATGACCGAGAGTAAAAAATCTCGGAAATGAGGAATTTAAGAGACTTACTGTACACCGTGCGCACAAGTAGTACCAGTCACAGCTAGTAAGAACAATCTACTTTCAACTTGCTGTTACAAGTTTTAGAAGACTGAGAATATCAGCCACAGTAAAAATCTGCGAATACAGGAATTGATTAGTGGCGCCCCATACCGTGCGCACAAGTAGAACTGAGCACAGCTTGAAGAAACAACCTGCTTTCAACATGCTCTCACAACTTTTCAAAGAGTGAGATTATGACCGAGAGTCAAAATCTCGGAAATCAGGAATTGATGGGAGGCGCTCCAGACAGTGCGCAGAAGTAGTACTCGTGAAACCTAGTAAGAACCATCTACTTTCAACATGCTCTTAGGAGTTTTCAAGGAGTGACAATACATAACGAGCCAGAGATAACCGGAAGTTAAAAAATCTCCCAAGTCTGGTTGCTAAGGAGTGACGTTATAGGTCTGCATTAGAGCCGTCAACGTACTTCATTAGTGGTTTCACTGCAGGAGCATCTTAGCACACCTTGAACGAAGTATTGTTTTTGCGCTTCAGCGGCAGAATTTAATTTACCGGCACGCGGCACGCTTACGCGTTGTTCTTATGGCATTTTATGGTTTCACTTGTGCGATAAAAACGCTAGTTTTGTCAAATGTTATGCTTTAGCGATTCGTTCAGATTTTCGAGGGGATAATCGGCATATCTCGGTATGTGATGGACAGAAATTACAGAGAGCGACGCCTTCTCAGGCTGAAATTCTGTTTTATCGGGTGATTTCATTGACGTGCAATGGACTTTGGTAAGTTGTAACTATATTTTAAGCAGAAGTAAATCGCCTTCAGACAATTTTAAAAGCGGAAATACGAACGTAAGAGGTAAGATCGACGTAACTTTCGATTTTGTTACATTGGTACGTTTGGTAGGAATCGCCCTTGACATTATCCCTGGGATTACATTCTAATGTAAATTTTCTGTAAGATTTGATTGAGTTGGAATTCCTTTGGTTCGGACCATTGTTGAGCGGTAATCTTTCTGTTCAAGCGTATTTATGTATATGTAGCAAAGTTCATGTATATTCCGGCGGCAAATTAATTATATTCTGGCGGCAAATTAAATATGAAGCCGCGAAATACGCGCGCACTCGTCATCGACACACGATAATGAAGATCGGGCTGGTGAGGGGGCGCGGAAGTGGGCGGCTCCTCATTTTGTCTTTACAACTGGATATGGATACTTATATCTTTTACATAGCTGCTCTCTGTCAAAGCACAAAATATTTTATTTGGCGACTATTTCTTCCACTTATGGTGGTGATTAAAATAGTGGCAGTTTGAAAATTGAAAATTATCGTTGGAGAATATATTATCGTCCAGAAACAACTTCTGAAAGCCTTTTCAAACTACCAAGGAGTTTAGGACTCTGTGTTTGTTTGTGCGTGGAAATAGCAATAGTAAAATATTCAAGTGATTAAGCATATGTAACTTGCAGATAAAATTTAGGGAAATGTTCTATATTTTTTCTGGTTCATTCAGGTCGAGGTCCTGGCATCACTGTATGCCTGAGTGCTTCTGGGATATATAACATGAACAGTTTTTTTTTATGCGGATAAAAATCCAGGCAAATGTTCTATATCTTTCTGGTTCATCCAGGTTGAGGTCCATGGCATCACTGTATGCCTGAGTGCTTCTGGGATATATAACATGAACAGTTTTTTTTAATGCGGATAAAAATCCAGGCAAATGTTCTATATCTTTCTGGTTCACCCAGGTTGAGGTCCATGGCATCACTGTATGCCTGAGTGCTCCTGGGATATATAACATGAACAATTTTTTGAAACGTAGATAAAAATCTAGGCAAATGTTCTATATCTTTTCTGGTTCACCCAGGTTGAGGTCCATGGCATCACTGTATGCCTGAGTGCTTCTGGGATATATAACATGAACAGTTTTTTTTAATGCAGATAAAAATCCAGGCAAATGTTCTATATCTTTCTGGTTCATCCAGGTTGAGGTCCATGGCATCACTGTATGCCTGAGTGCTGGGATATATAACATGAACAGTTTTTTGAAACGTAGATGAAAATTTAGGCAAATGTTCTATATCTTTCTGGTTCATCCAGGTTGAGGTCCATGGCATCATTGTATGCCTGAGTGCTTCTGGGATATATAACATGAACAGTTTTTTTTAATGCAGATAAAAATCCAGGCAAATGTTCTATATCTTTCTGGTTCACCCAGGTTGAGGTCCATGGCATCACTGTATGCCTGAGTGCTTCTGGGATATATAACATGAACAGTTTTTTTTAATGCAGATAAAAATCCAGGCAAATGTTCTATATCTTTTCTGGTTCACCCAGGTTGAGGTCCATGGCATCACTGTATGCCTGAGTGCTTCTGGGATATATAACATGAACAGTTTTTTTTTAATGCAGATAAAAATCCAGGCAAATGTTCTATATCTCTCTGGTTCATCCAGGTTGAGGTCCACGGCATCACTGTATGCCTGAGTGCTGGGATATATAACATGAACAGTTTTTTTGAAACGTAGATGAAAATTTAGGCAAATGTTCTATATCTTTTCTGGTTCACCCAGGTTGAGGTCCATGGCATCACTGTATGCCTGAGTGCTTCTGGGATATATAACATGAACATTTTTTAAAGTGCAGATAAAAATCTAGTCAAATGTTCCATATCTTTTCTGGTTCATCCAGGTTGAGGTCCTGGTATCACTGTATGCCTGAGTGCTTCTGGATATATAACATGAACAGGTTTATGAAGTGCAGATAAAAATCTAGGCAAATGTTGTAAGTAGGTTTAATGACCAAAACGTTTTACCTTTGGTACATTTCTTTGCAGAACAATAAAGCGTTCGGATGACTGTATTTTTCGAGAACGTTTTCCTTACTTTAATGCCCTTCAGAGTAATTTAGTCCTTCGACAGTTCGCCAGCATTTTCCAAGTTAAACAAATTTTAACAATTGGGAAAGAATTAGAAAAAGGAGAAGTTATATTTTGAAATGATGATTTCGATACCGTCGCCGTTGTCGCTTTTCCTGCCAAAGTCGGTTTCGGAAGTCGAATACTGAACTTCCACTTCGACGTTTGCCGAGATTATTGAGGAATTATTCAACGAGAATTTGATCAGTTCCTAGGGAAATCGTACGGATAGTAAAAGTTCTGTTCATGGGCACGCAACGATATCACATATTGAAGCGAATTATTTTAGCTCAGTGATGTTAATTTACTTTCACGGTGTTCAAGAAGGGTAATAATTGCAGACTGATTTGTGTAAATTACTCGCAAATATGTTCACTATTACCATGTATTGCAAGTATGTTTGATTTAGGAATACGAGCGAATTTTAATTAGCGTTCAAAGAGATATATCTCCCTCCAAAAACAAAACACATTAGGGCCGTTTATACAAGAGAAAATAAGCCGCGGCTTACTCTGGCCACGGCTTACATAAGACGCGAACACTCCGTATAAATGGTACAAAATCTACGTTCACGGCTTTCTCAAGCTGCGGCTTATCCTGGCCTAGCTTGGTGTTTTTACTCGTAAAAATGGTTCCTTTCGCGTCTTATGTAAGCCGCGGCCAGAGTAAGCCACGGCTTATTTTTTTCTCGTATAAACAGCCCTATTATTTTTCCCATATTGCATGCGAAAGAGAAACAAAGAAAACTCGAGTCTTTGGTTGTAATTTAGTGCTATTTTCTGGAACCGGTGAGCCTACCTCAAGAGTAATTCATCAAAGCCAAAACAAACTATTGGGTATCGTTTTCCCGTTCCCGCAGTCACTTTTCGTGTGCATCAGGTCTAAAGATAGAATTTAATTAAACTCTCGCCATAAATAAACGTTTACGTTTAAGGATTATGACAGATAAGCGTGAACATTGACGCCCCATATCAAACAGAAACGAGTGCCAGAAGCGATTCGATTACATTGGAATGTTCAGAGTAGCTGGATATCCTGCTGAGATTGGTGGCAATTGCCCCCTATCTCAGCGGGATCCAGAGGTATTTTTGTGGTTGCTAAGAACCTCTGGCTCGTTATGACCCAGAGCGAAAATCTCCGAAATCAGGAATTGCTGTAAGATGCCTCAAACAGTACGCACAGCTTGTACTGATTACAGCAAGTGAAAACCACCCACTTTCAACATGCTCTCACTATTTTTCAAAGAGTGAGATTATGACCGAGTGTCAATATTTCGGAAATAAGGAATTGATGGGACGCACTCCACACCGTGCGCAGAAGTAGTACTTGTCACACCTAGTAAGAACCATCTACTTTCGAAATGCCCTTACAAGTTTTCAAAGACTGAGAATATCACCCACAGTAAAAATCTCGGAATACTGTAATTGATGAGTGGCACCCCATAGCGTGCGATGAAGTAGAACCGAGCACAGCTTGAAAAAACGACCTGCCTTCAAGATGCTCTCACAAGTTCTCAAAGAGTGAGATTATGAGCGAGACTCAAAATCTCGCAAATGAGGAATTGATGGGACGCGCTCCACACCGTGCGCACAAGTAGTACTCGTGACAGCGGGTAAGAACCATGTACTTTCAAAATGCTGTTACAAATTTTCTAAGACTGAGAATATCACGAAGAGTAAATATCTCGGAATACAGGAATTGATGACTGGCACCCCATACCGTGCGCACAAGTAGAACCAAAAAACCACCAGACTTCAACATGCTCTCACAACTTTTCAAAGAATGAGATTATCACCGAGAGTCAAAATCTCGGAAATTAGGAATTGATGGGACGCGCTCCACACCGTGCGCACAAGTAGTACTCGGCACATCAAGTAAGAACCATCTACCTTCAACATGCTCTTACAAGATTTCAAAGAGTGAGAATATCACCCAGTGGCAAAATAACTGAAATAAGGAATTGATGTGAGAGGCCTCTCACCATGCGCACATGTAGTACTATTCACAGGAATTTAATACCACCAACTTTCAACATGCTCTCACAAGTTTTTAAAGAGTGATATTACGACCAAGAGTCAAAATCTCGGAAATCAGGAATTCATGGGACGCGCTCCACACCGTGCGCAGAAGTAGTACTCGTCACAGCCACTAAGAACCATGTACTTTCAACATGCTCTTACAAGTTTTCAAAGAGTGAGATTATGACCAAGTATCAAAATCTCGGAAAACAGGAATTGATGGAAGAAACTACACACCGTGCGGAAGAGTAGTACTCGTGACAGAGAGTAAGAACCATGTACTTTCAACATGCTGCTACAAATTTTCAAAGAATGAGAATATCACGCCGAGTAAAAATCTCGGAATACAGGAATTGATGAGTTGCACCCCATACCGTGCGCACAAGTAGAACTAAGGACAAGTTGAAAAAACCACCTGCTTTCAACATGCTCTCACAAGTTTTCATAGAATGAGATTATGACCGAGAGTCAAACTCTCGGAAATCAGGAATTGATGGGACGCGCTCCACACAGTGCGCAGACGTAGTACTCATCACAGCCACTCAGAACCATCTCCTTTCAACATGCTCTTACAAGTTTTCAAAGAGTGAGATTACGACCGAGGATCAAAATCTCGGAAAACAGGAATTGATGGAACAAACCTCACACCTTTCGCACTAGTAGTAGTCGTCACAGCTACTAAGTACCATCCTCTTTAAACATGCTCTCACAAGTTTTCATAGAGTTAGATTATGACCGAGGATCAAAATCTCGGAAAACAGGAATTGATGGAACAAACTCCACACCGTTCGCACAAGTAGTACTTGTCACAGCTACTAAGAACCATCTTCTTTAAACATGCTCTCTCAAGTTTTCAAAGAATTGATGTGAGATGCCTCTCACCGTGCGCACAACTAGCACTGATCAAAGCTAGTGGAAAATAACAACTTTCAACATGCTCTCACAAGTTTTCTAAGAGTGAGATTATGATCGAGAGTCAAAATCTCGGAAATCAAGAATTGACGGGACGCGCTCAACACCGTTCGTACAAGTAGTATTCGTCACAGCTACTAAGAAACATCTTCTTTAAACATGCTGTCACAAGTTTTCAAAGAATTGATGTGAGAAGCCCTTCACCGTGCGAAATGCTTGTACTGATCACATTTAGTCAAAACCACCAACTTTCAAACAAGCTCTCACAAGTTTTCAAAGAGTGAGGTTATGACCGAGAGTTAAAATCTCGGAAATCAGGAATTGATGGGAGGCGCACCAAACCGTGCCCACAAGTAGTACTCGTGACAGCGAGTAAGGAGCATATACTTTCAACATGCTCTTACAAATTTTCAAAGACTGAGAATATCACGCAGAGTAAAAATCTCGGAATACAGGAATTGATGACTGGCACCCCATACCGTGCCCACAAGTAGAACTAAGCACAGCTTCAAAAAAACCACCTGACTTCAACATGCTCTCACAACTTTTCAAAGAGTGAGATTATCACCGAGGGTGAGAATCTCGGAAATCAGGAATTGATGGGACGCGCTCCAGACCGTGCGCACAAGTAGTACTCGGCATATTAAGTAAGAACCATCTACCTTCAACATGCTCTTACAAGTTTTCAAAGAGTGATAATATCACCCAGTGCCAAAATCTCTGAAAGCAGCGATTGATGTGAGATTTCTCTCACCGTGCACCCAACAAGTACTGAACAGAGCTAGTGAAAACCAACAACGTTCAACATGCTCTCACAAATTTTCAAACAGTGCGATTACTACCGAGTGTCAAGATCTCGGAAATCAGGAATTGATGGGACGCGCTCCACACCGTGCGCACAAGAAGTACTCGTCACAGCTAGTAAGAACACTCTACTTTCAACATGCTCTTACAACTTTTCAAAGAGTGAGAATATCACCCAGAGTAAATATCTCGGAAATCAGGAATTGATGGGACGCGCTCCACACCCTGCGCAAAGGTAGTACGCGTAATAGCTAGTAAGAACCATCTACTTTTAACATGCTCCAGTTTTCAAAGACTGAGAATATCATCCATAGCCACAATGTCTCAAATCAGGAATTAATGTGAGACGCCTCACACCGTGCGCACAACTAGTACTGATCATAGCTAGTGATAACCACCAGCTTTCAACATGCTCTCACAAATTTTCAATAAGTGAGATTATGACGGAGAGTCAAAATCTCGGTAATCAGGAATTTATGGGAAGCGCTCTACACCGTCCGCACAACTAGCACTCGTCGCAGCTAGTTAGAACCGTCTTCTTTCAACATGCACTTAGAAGTTTTCAAAGAGTGAGAATATCACCTAGAGCCAAATTATCTGAAATTATCAATTATCTGGAATTGATGTAAGATGCTTCACACCGTGCGCAAAACAAGTATTGATCACAGCTGGCGAAAACCAACAACTTTCAACATGCTCCCAGAAGTTTTCAAAGAGTGAAAATATCACCCGTAGCCAAAATCTCTGAAACATGCGATTGATTTGAGATGCCTCTCACCGTGCGCACAACAAGTACTGAACAGAGCTAGTGAAAACCAACAACTTTCAACATGCTCTCACAAGTTTTCAAAGAGGGAGATTATGACCGAGAGTCCAAATCTCGGGAATCACGAATTGATGGGACGCGCTCCACACCGTGCGCAATGGTAGAAATCGTCAAAGCTAGTAAGAACCATCTTCTTTCAACATGCTCTTACAAGTTTTCAAATTGTGAGAATATCACCCAAAGTAAAAATCTCGGAAACCGGAATTGATGAGTGGCACCCGATAACGTGCGCACAACTAGACCTGAGCAAAGCTTGTGAAAACCCCCTGCTTTCAACATCCTTTTACAAGTTTTGAAAGAGTGAGATTATGACCGAGAGTCAAAATCTCAGAAGTCAGGAATTCATGGGACTCTCTCCACACCGTGCGCACAAGTAGTACCCGTCACATTTAGTAAGATCCATCTTCTCTCAACATGCTCTTACAAGGTTTTAAAGACTGAGAATATCAGCCGGAGGAGAAATCTTGGAATACAGGAATTGATGAGTGGCAACCCATAGATTGCGCACAAGTAGAACTTCGAAGAGCTTGTAAAAACCACCTGCCTTAGACATGCTTTCACCAGTTTTCAAAGAGTGAGATTATGACCGCAAGTCAAAATCTCGGAAATCAGGAAGTTATGGGACGCGCTCCCCATTGTGCGCACAAGTAGTCCTCCTCAAAGCTAGTAAGAACCATCTACTTTCAACATGCTCTTACAAGTTTTGAAGGAGTGACAATACCACCCAGAGTAAAAATCTCAGAATACAGTAATTGATGAGTGGCACCCCATAGCGTGTGCAGAAGTAGACACGAGCACAGCTTGAAAAACGACCTGCCTTCAGGATACTCTCACAAGTTTTCAAAGAGAGAGATTATGACCGAGAGTCAAAATCTCGCTAATCAGGAATTGACGGGACATGCTCTACTCCGTGCGCACAAGTAGTACTAGACACAGCTAGTAAGAACCATCTACTTTCAACATGCTGTTACAAGTTTTCAAAGAGTGAAAATATCAGACGGACCCAAAATCTCCGAAAGTAGCGATAGATGTGAGATGCCTCTCACCGTGCGCACAACAAGTAGTGAACACAGCTAGTAAAAACCAAATCCTTTAAACATGCTCTCACTAGTTTTCACAGAGTGAGATTATGACCGAGAGTCAAAAATCTCGGAAATCACGAATTGATGGGACGCGCTCCACACCGTGCGCAAGAGAAGAACTCTTTAAAGCTAGTAAGAACCGTCTACTTTCAACATGCTGTTACAAGTTTTCAAAGACTGAGAATATCACCCAGAGTAAAAATCTCGGAATACAGGAATTGATGAGTGGCACCCCATACCGTGGGCACAAGTAGAACTGAGCACAACTTGTAAAAACCACCTGCCTTCAACATGCTCTCACAAGTTTTCAAAGAGTGAGATTATGACCGAGCGTCAAAATCTCGGAAATCAGCAATTTATGGGACGCGCTCCACACCGTGCGCGCAACTAGCACTCGTCACAGCTAGTAAGAACCATTTTCTTTCAACATGCTCTAACAAGTTTTCAAAGAGTGAAATTATCACCCAGAGCCAAAATGTCTTAAATCAGGATTCTATGTGAGATGCCTCTCACCGTGCGCACAACTAGTATTGATGTCCACTTGCGAAAACCAACAATTTTCAACATACTCTCACAAGTTTTCAATGAGTGAGATTATGACCGAGATTCAAAATCTCTGAAATCAGGAATTGACGGGACGCGCTCCTCACCGCGCTCAAAAGTAGTCCTCCTCAAAGCTAGTAACAACCATCTACTTTCAACATGCTCTTACAAGTTTTCAAAGAGCCAAAATCTCTGAAAGGACCAATTGATGTGAGATGCCTCTCACCGTGCGCACAACTAGTACTGATCACAGATAGTAAAACCCACCAAGTTTCAACATGCTCTCACAAGTTTTCAAAGAGTGAGATTATGACCGAGAATAAAAACCTGGGAAATCAGGAATGAATGGGACCAGCTCCACATCTTGCTCACAAGTAGAACTCGTGACAGCGAAAAAAGAACCATGTACTTTCAACATGCTGTTACAAATTTTCAAAGACTGAGAATATCACGCAGAGTAAAAATCTCGGAATAAAGGAATTGATGAGTGGCTCCCCATACTACAGCTGATCAAAGCTAGTGGAAAATTACAACTTTCAACATGCTCTCACAAGTTTTCAAAGAGTGAAATTATGACCGAGAGTCAAAATCTCAAAAATCAGGAATTGATGGGACGCGCTCCACACCGTGCGCACAAATATAACTCGTCAAAGGTAGTAAGAACCGTCTATTTTCAACATGCTCTTACAAGTTTTCAAAGACAGAGAATATCACGCAGAGTAAAAATCTCGGAATACAGGAATTGATGAGTGGCACCCCATACCGTGCGCACAAGTAGAACTGAGAAGAGCGTGTAAAAACCACATACTTAGAACATGCTCTCACAAGTTTACAAAGGGTGAGATTATCACCGAGAGTAAAAATCTCGGATCTTAGGAATTAATGGGACGCGCTCCACACCGTGCGCAGAAGTAGTACTCGGCACATCAAGTAAGAACCATCTACCTTCAACATGCTCTTACAAGTTTTCAAAGAGTGCGAATATCACCCAGAGCCAAAATCGCTGTAATAAGAAATCGTTGCGAGATGCCTCTAACCGTGCGCCCAACTAGTACTGATCACCGTTAGTGGAAACCATTAACTTTCAACATGCTCTCACAAGTTTTTAAAGAGTGAGATTATGACCGAGGATCAAAATCACGGAAACAGGAATTGATGGAACAAACTCCACACCGTCCGCACAAGTAGTACTCGTAACAGCTACTAAGAAGCATCTTCTTCAAACATGCACTCACAAGTTTTCAAAGAATTGATGTGAGATGCCTCTCACCGTGCGCACAACTAGTACTGATCAAAGCTAGTGGAAAATATCAACTTTCAACATGGTCTCACAAGTTTTCAAACAGTGAGGTAATGACCGAAGGTCAAAATCTCGGAAATCAAGATTTAATGGCACGCGTTCAACACCGTGCGCACAAGTAGTACTCGTCACAGCTAGTAAGGACCATCTACCTTCAACATGCTCTTACAAGTTTTCAAAGAGTGAGAATATCACCAAGACCCAAAATCTCTGAAATAAGAAATTTATGTGAGATGCCTGTCACCATGCCGACATGTAGCACTATTCACATGTTTTTAAAGAGTGAGATTATGACCGGGAGTCAAACTCTCGGAAATAAGGAATTCATGCGAAGCGCTCCACACAGTGCGCAGAAGTAGTACTCGTCAAAGCCACTAAGAACCATCATCTTTAAACATGCTCTCACAAGTTTTCAAATAATTGATGTGAGATGCCCTTCACCGTGCGAAATGCTTGTACTGATAACAGTTAGTAAAAACGACCAACTTTCAACAAGCTCTCACAAGTTTTCAAAGAGTGAGATTATGACCGAGAGTTAAAATCTGGGAAATCAGGTATTGATGGGAGGCGCACCAAACCGTGCGCACGAGTAGTACTCGTGACAGCGAGTAAGAACCATGTACTTTCAACATGCTGTTACAAATTTTCAAAGACTGAGAATATCACGAAAAGTAAAAATCTCGGAATAAAGTAATTGATGACTGGCCCCATACCGTGCGCACAAGTAGAATAAAGCACAGCTTCAAAAAACCACCGGCCTTCAACATACTCTCACAACTTTTCAAAGAGTGAGATTATCACCGAGAGTCAAAATCTCGGAAATTAGGAATTGATGGGACGCGCTCCACACCTTGCGCACAAGTAGTACTCGGCACATCAAGTAAGAACCATCTACCTTCAACATGCTCTTACAAGATTTCAAAGAGTGAGAATATCACCCAGTGGCAAAATAACTGAAATCAGGAATTGATGTGAGAGGCCTCTCACCATGCGCACATGTAGTACTATTCACAGGAATTTAATACCACCAACTTTCAACATGCTCTCACAAGTTTTTAAAGAGTGATATTACGACCAAGAGTCAAAATCTCGGAAATCAGGAATTCATGGGACGCGCTCCACACCGTGCGCAGAAGTAGTACTCGTCACAGCCACTAAGAACCATGTACTTTCAACATGCTCTTACAAGTTTTCAAAGAGTGAGATTATGACCAAGTATCAAAATCTCGGAAAACAGGAATTGATGGAAGAAACTACACACCGTGCGGAAGAGTAGTACTCGTGACATAGAGTAAGAACCATGTACTTTCAACATGCTGTTACCAATTTTGAAAGAATGAGAATATCACGCAGAGTAAAAATCTCGGAATACAGGAATTGATGAGTGGCACCCCATACCGTTCGCACAAGTAGAACTAAGCACAGGGTGAAAAAACCACCTGCTTTCAACACGCTCTCACAAGTTTTCAAAGAGTGAGATTATAACCGAGAGTCCAAAATCTCGGAAATCCGGAATTGATGGGACGCCCTCCACACCGTGCGCATAAGTAGTACTCGTCACAGCTGGTAAGAACTATCTACTTTCAACATGCTCTTAAAAGATTTCAGAGTGAGAATATCACCCAGAGCCAAATTCTCTGAAATCAGGAATAGATGAGAGATGCGTCCAACGTGCGCCATGCTTGTACTGATCACGGCTAGTGAAAACCACCAACCTTCAACATGCTCTCACAAGTTTTCAAAGAGTGAGATTATGACCGAGAGTCAAAATCTCGGAAATCAGACAATTGATGGGACGCGCTCCACACCGTGCGAACAAGTAGTACTCGTCACTGCTACTATGAAGCATCTACTATCAACATGCTCTTACAAGTTTTCAAAGACTGAGAATATCACCCACAGCGAAAATCACCGAAATCAGGAGCTGATGTGAGATTAAGGCTAGTGAAAACCAACAATTTTAAAAATGCTCTCAAGAGTTTTCAAACAGTGAGGTTATGACCGAAGGTAAAAATCTCGGAAATCAGGAATTCATGGGACGCGCTCGGCCCGAAAAAACCAGTAGTACTCGTGACAGCTAGTAAGAACCATCTACTTTCAACCTGCTCTTACAAGTTTTCAAACACTGAGAATATCACCCAGAGTAAAAATCTCGGAATACAGGAATTGATGAGTGGCACCCCATACCCTGCACACAAGTGGAAGTGAGCACAGCTTGTAAAAATCACCTGCTTTCAACATGCTCTCACAAGTTTTCAAACGGTGAGATTATGACCGAAAGTCAAAATCTGGGAAATGAGGAATTGATTGGACGCGCTCCACACCATGCGCACAAGTAGTACTCGTTAAACCTAGTAAGAACCATCTACTTTCATCATGCTCTTACAAGGTTTCAAAGAGTGAGATTATCTTCAAGAGCCAAAATCTCTTAAATCGGGAATTAATGTGAGATGCCTCACAGCGTGCCCACAACTAGTACACTAGTTTCATAGCTAGTGAGAACCACAAAATCTAGGAAATAAAAAATTATGGGACGCGCTCCACACCGTGCGCACAAGTAGCACTCCTCACACCTAGTAAGAATCATCTTCTTTGAACATGCTCTTAGAAGTTTTCAAGGAGTGAGAATATCACCCAGAGCCAAAATCTCTGAAATCAAGAATTGCTGTGAGATGCCTAACACCGTCCGCACAGCTTGTACTGATGACAGCTTTCAATATGCTCTCAGAAGTTTTCAAAGAGAGAGATTATGACCGGGAGTCAAAATCTGGGAAATTAGGAATGGATGGGACGCGCTCCAAACCGTGGGCACAAGTAGCACTCGTCACAGTTAGTAAGAATCATGTTCTTTCAACAAGATGTTTCAAGTTCTCAAACACTGAGAATATCACCCAGAGCGAAAATCTCTGATATCACGAAGTGATGTGGTATTCCTCACACCATGCGCACAACTAGTACTGATAAAAACTAGTAAAAACCACCAACTTTCATCAAGCTCTCACAAGTTTTAAAAGAGCGAGATTATGACCGAGATTCAAAATGTCGGAAATTAGGAATTGATGGGACGAGCTCCACCCCGTGCGCACAAGTAGGACTGGTAACAGCTAGTAAGAACCATCTAGTTTCAACATGCTCTTACAAGTTTTAAAGGAGTGAGAATATCAGCCAGAGCGAAAATTTCTGATATCACTAATTGATGTGAGATGCCTCTCACCGGGCGCAAAACTAGTACTGATCACAGCTAGTGAAAACCACCAACTTTCAACACGTTCTCATAAGTTTTGAAAGAGTGAGATTATGACCGAGAGTCAAAATCTCGGAAATCAGGAATTGATGGGAGGCGCTCCAGACAGTGCGCACAAGTAGTACTCGTGAAATCTAGTAAGAACCATTTTCTTTCAACATGCTCTTAGGAGTTTTCAAGGAGTGACAATATAGCCCAGAACAAAAATCTCCGTAATCAGGAATTGCTGTGAGATGCCTCAAACAGTACGCACAGCTTGTACTGATTACAGCAAGTGAAACCACCAACTTTCAACATGCTCTCACTATTTGTCAAAGAGTGAGATTATGACCAAGTGTCAATATCTCGGAAATAAGGAATTGATGGGACGCGCTCCACACCGTGCGCACAAGTAGTACTCGTCAAAGCTAGTAAGAACCATCTACTTTCAACATGCTGTTAAAAGTTTTCAAAGAGTGAGAATATCACCCAAAGTAGAAATCTCGGAATACAGGAATTGATGAGTGGCACCCGATGCCGTGCGCACAATTAGAACTGAGCAAAGCTTGTGAAAACCCACGGCTTTCAACATGCTTTTACAAGTTTTGAAAGAGTGAGATTATGACCGAGAGTCAAAATCTCGGAAATCAGGAATTCATGGTACTCGCTCCAGACCGTGCGCACAAGTAGTACCCGTCACATTTAGTAAGAACCATCTTCTCTCAACATGGTCTTACAAGTTTTTAAAGACTGAGAATATCAGCCGGAGCAAAATTCTCGGAATACAGGAATTGATGAGTGGCACCCCATAGATTGCGCACAAGTAGAACTGCGAAAAGCTGGTAAAAACCACCTGCCTTCAACATGCTCTCACCAGTTTTAAAAGAGTGAGATTATGACCGCAAGTCAAAATCTCGGATATCAGGAAGTTATGGGACGCGCTCCCCACCGTGCGCACAAGTAGTCCTTCTCAAAGCTAGTAAGAACCATCTACTTTCAACATGCTCTTAGAAGTTTTCAAAGACTGACAATACTACCCAGAGTAAAAATCTCAGAATACAGTAATTGATGAGTGGCATCCCATACCGTGCGCAGAAGTAGAACTAAGCACAGCTTGAAAAGCCACCTGCCTTCAACATGCTCTCACAACTTTTCAAAGACTGAGAAGATCACCCAGAGCCACAATCTCTCAACATCAGGAATTGATGTGAGATGTCTCATCCCGTTCCCACAACTAGTACTGATAACAGCTAGTGACAACCAACAACTTTCAAGATACTCTCAAAAGTTTTTAAAGATTGAGGTTATCACTGAGAGTCAAAATCTCGGAAATCAGGAATTGATGGGACGCGCTCCACACCGTGCGCACAAGTAGGACTCTTCACAGCTAGTAAGAACCTTCTTCTTTCAACATGCTCTTACAAGTTTTCAAAGAGTGAGAATATCACGCAGAGCAAAAATCTCTGAAATCAGGAATTGATGTGAGATGCCTCTCAACGTGCGCACAACTAGTACTGATCACAGATAGTCAAAGCCACCAACTTTCAACATGCTCTCACAAGTTTTCAAAGGGTGAGATTAAAACCGAGAATCAAAATCTCGGATATAAGGAATTGATGGGAGGCACTCCACACCGTGCGCAGAAGTAGTACTCGTCACACCTAGTAAGAACCATCTACTTTCAAAATGCCCTTACAAGTTTTCAAAGACTGAGAATATCAATATCAAATCTCAGAATACAGTAATTGATGAGTGGCACCCCATAGCGTGCGCAGAAGTAGAACCGAGCACAGCTTGAAAAACGACCTGCCTTCAAGATGCTCTCACAAGTTTTAAAAGAGTGAGATTATGACGGAGAGTCAAATTCTCGCAAATCAGGAATTGACGGCACGTGCCCTACTCCGTGCGCACAAGTAGTACTAGACACAGCTAGTAAGAACCATCTACCTTCAACATGCTGTTACAAGTTTTCAAAGAGTGAAAATATCACCCGGACCCAAAATCTCTTAAAGTAGCAATAGATGTGACTTGCCTCTCGCCGTGCGCAAACCAAGTAGTGAACACAGCTAGTGAAAGCCAAATCCTTTAAAGATGCTCTCACTAGTTTTCAAAGAGTGAGATTATGAGCGAGAGTCAAAATGTCGGAAATCACGAATTGATGGACGCGCTCCACACCGTGCGCAAGAGAAGAACTCGTCAAAGCGAGTAAGAACCGTCTACTTTCAACATGCTCTTACAAGTTTTCAAAGACTGAGAATATCACCCAGAATAAAAATCTCGGAATACAGGAATTGATGAGTGGCACCCCCATACCGTGCGCACAAGTAGAACTGAGCACAACTTGTAGAAACCACCTGCCTTCAACATGCTTTCACAAGTTTTCAAAGAGTGAGATTATGACCGAGGGTCAAATCTCGGAAATCAGGAATGTATGGGACGCCCTCCACACCGTGCGCACAACTAGCACTCGTCACAGCTAGTAAGAACCATTTTCTTTCAACATGCTCTAACAAGTTTTCAAAGAGTGAAAATATCACCCAGAGCCAAAATCTCTTAAATCAGGATTTGATATGAGATGCCTCACACCGTGCGCACAACTAGTATTGATGTCAACTAGCGAAAACCTACAATTTTCAACATACTCTCACAAGTTTTCAAACAGTGAGATTATGACCGAGATTCAAAATCTCTGAAATGAGGAATTGATGGGACGCGCTCCTCACCGCGCGCACAAGTAGTCCTCCTAAAAGCTAGTAAGAACCATCTACTTTCAACATGCTCTTACAATTTTTCAAAGAGTGCGAATATCACCCAGAGCCAAAATCTCTGTAATAAGAAATCAATGCGAGACTTCTCTAACCGTGCGCCCAACTACTACTGATCACAGCTAGTGAAAACCATTAAGTTTCAACATGCTCTTACAAGTTTTCAAAGAGCCAAAATCTCTGAAAGCACCAATTGATGTGAGATGCCTCTCACCGTGCGCACAACTAGTACTCATCACAGAGTGAGATTATGACCGAGAATAAAAACCTGGGAAATCAGGAATTGATGGGACCCGCTCCACACCTTGCGCACAAGTAGAACTCGTCACAGCTAGTAAGAACCATCTACTTTCAACATGCTCTTAGAAGTTTTCAAAGAGTGACAATATGACCCAATGCCAAAATGTCTGAAATCGAGAATTGATGTGAGATGCCTCCAACCGTGCGTACAACTAGTACTGAACCCAGCTAGTTAAAACTAACGTCTTTCGACATGCTCTCACAAGTTTTCTAAGAGTGAGATTATGACCGAGAGTCAAAATCTCGGAAATCAAGAGTTGATGGGACGCGCTCAACACCGTTCGCGCAGGTAGTACTCGTCCCAGCGTCTAAGAACCATCTTCTTTAAACATGCTCTCACAAGTTTTCAAAGAATTGATGTGAGATGCCCTTCACCGATCGAAATGCTTCTACTGATCACAGTTAATCAAAACCACCAACTTTCAACAAGCTCTCACAAGTTTTCAAAGAGTGAGATTATGACCGAGAGTTAAAATCTCGGAAATCAGCAATTGATGGGAGGCGCACCATACCGTGCGCACAAGTAGTACTCGTGACAACGGGTAAGAACCATGTACTTTCAACATGCTGTTACAAATTTTCAAAGACTTAGAATATCACGTAAAGTAAAAATCTCGGAATACAGGAATTGATGACTGGCACCACATACCGTGCGCCCAAGTAGAAATAAGCACAGGGTGAAAAAACCACCTGCTTTCAACACGCTCTCACAAGTTTTCAAAGAGTGAGATTATTACCGAGAGCCAAAATCTCGGAAATAAGGAATTGATCGGACGCGCTCCACACCGTCCGCACAAGTAGTACTCGTCACAGCTAGTAAGAACATTCTACTTTCAACATGCTCTTAAGAGTGTTCAAAGACTGAGAATATCAGCCAGAGTAAAAATCTCGAAATACTGGAATTGATGAGTGGCACCCCATACCGTACGCACAGGTAGAACTTAGCACAGCTTGAAAAACCAGCTGCTTTAAAGATGGTCTCACAAAGAGTGTGATTATGACCTAGAGTCGAAATCTCGGAAAAGAGGAATTGATGGGACGAGCTCCACACCGTACGCACAAGTACTACTCGTGACAGCTACTAAGAACCATCTTCTTTAAACATGCTCTCACAAGGTTTCAAAGAATTTATGTGAGATGCCTCTCACCGTGCCAAATGCTTTTACTGATCATAGCTAGTGAAAACCATCAACTTTCAACATGCTCACACAAGTTTTCAAAGAGGGAGATTATGACCGAGAGTCAAAATCTCGGAAAACAGGAATTTGTGGGACGCGCTCCACAGCGTGAGCACAAGTAGTACCCCTCACAGCGAGTAAGAACCATCTACTTTCAACATGTTCTCACAAGATTTGAAAGACTGAGAATATCACGCAGAGTAAACATCTCGGAATAAAGGAATTGATCAGTGGCACCCCATAGCCTTCGCACAAGTAGAACTGAGCACAGCTTGAAAAAACCACCTGCTTTCAACATGCTCTCACAACTTTTCAAAGGGTGAGTTTATCACCGAGAGTCAAAATCTCGGAAATCAGGAATTGATGGGACGCGCTCCACACCGTGCGCACAAGTAGTACTCGTCACAGCTACTAAGAACCATCTATTTTCAACATGCTCTTACAAGGTTTCAAAGAGTGAGAATATCACCCACAGCCAAAATCTCCGAAATCAGGAACTGATGTGAGATGCTTCTAACCGTGCGCACAAGTAGTGCGCTAGTGAAAACCAACAACTTTAAACATGCTCTCAGATTTTTTGAAAGAGTGAGGGTATGACCGAAGGTCAAAATCTCCGAAATCAGGAATTCATGGGTCGCACTCCGCCCCGTGCACACAAGTAGTACTCGTCACAGCTAGTAAGAAAAATCTACTTTCAATATGCTGTTACAAGTTTGAGAGAGAATATCACCGAGAGTAAAAATCTCGCAATACAGGAATTGATAGGTGGCACCCCATACCGTGCGAAAAAGAAGAATTGAGCACAGCTTGTAAAAAACCACCTTCTTCAAGATGCTCTCACAACTTTTCAAAGAGTGAGATTATGACCGAGAGTCAAAATCTCGGAAATCAGTAAATTGATGGGAGGCGCTCCACACCGTGCGCAGAAGTACTACTCGTCACAACTAGCAAGAACCATCTTCTTTCAACATGCTCTTACAAGTTTTCAAAGAGTGAGAATATCACCCAAAGTAAAAATCTCGGAGTATAGGAATTGATGAGTGGCACCCCATACCGAGGGCACAAGTAGAACTGAGCACAGCTTGTGAAAAACCACCTGCCTCCAACATGCTCTTAAAAGTTTTGAAAGAGTGAGATTATGACCGATAGTCAAAATTATGACCGAGAGTCAAAGTTATGACCTAGAGTCAAAATCTCGTAAAACAGGAATTGATGGGAGGCGCTCCACACCGTGCGCACAAGTAGTACTCGTCAAAGCTAGTAAGAGACGTCAACTTTCAACATTCTCTTAGAAGTTTTCAAGGGGTGAGAATATCACCCAGAGCCAAAATCTCCAAAATAAGGAATTCCTGTGAGATACCTCACACCGTACGCACAGCTTGTATTGATCACAGCAAGTGAAAACCGCCAACATTCAACATGCTCTCACAAGTTTTCAAAGAGTGAAATTATGACCGAGAGTCAATATCTCTGAAAGCAGGAAGTGATGGGACGCGCTCCACACCGTGCGCACAAGTAGTACTCGTCAGAGCTTCTAAGAACCAACTACTTTCAACTTGCTCTTACAAGTTTTCAAAGACTGGGAATATCACGCGGAGTAAAAATCTCGGAGTACAGGAATTGATGAGTGGCACCCCATACCATGCGCACAAGTAGAAGTGAGAACAGCGTGAAAAACCACCTTCTTCAACATGCTCTCAAAACGTTTCAAAGACTGAAATTATGACCGAGAGTCAAAATCTGGAAAATCAGGAATTGATAGGACGTGCTCCACTCCGTGCGCACAAGTAATACTTGTCACAGCTAGTAAGGGCAATCTTATTTCAACATGCTCTTACAAGTTTTCAAAGAGTGAGAATATCACGCACAGCCAAAATCTCCGAAATCAGAAACTGATGTGAGATGCTTCTAACCGTACGCACAACTAGTGCTGATTATAGCTAGTGAAAACCAACAACTTTAAACATGCTCTCAGTTGTTTTGTAAGAGTGAGGGTATGACCGAAGGTCAAAATCTCCGAAATGTGGAATTCATGGGGCGCACTCCGCCCCGTGCACACAAGTAGTACTCCTCACAGCTAGTAAGAACCATCTACTTTCAACATGCTCTTACAAGTTTGAGAAAGAATATCACCGAGAGTAAAAATCTCGCAATACAGGAATTGATAGGTGGCACCCCATACAATGCGCAAAAGTAGAATTGAGCACAGCTTGTACAAAACCACCTTCTACAAGATGCTCTCACAAGTTTTCAAAGAGTGAGATTATGACCGAGAGTCAAAATCTCGGAAATCAGTAAATTGATGGGAGTCGCTTCACACCGTGCGCACAAGTACTACTCGTCACAGCTAGTAAGAACCATCTTCTTTCAACATGCTCTTACAAGTTTTCAAAGAGTGAGAATATCACCTAGTGCCAAAATCTCTGAAATCAGGAATTGAAGATAGATGCCTCACACGTGCGCACAACTAATACTTGTCATAGCTAATGAAAACGACCAACTTTCAACACGCTCTCACAAGTTTTCAAAGAGTGAAATTATGATCGAGAGTCAAAATCTCGGAATAAGGACTTGATGGGACGAGCTTCACACCGTGGGCACTACTAGTACTTGTATCAGATAGTAAGAAACATCTACTTTCAACATGCTCTTACAAATTTTCAAAGACTAAGAATATCACCCAGAGTACAAATCTAGGAATAAAGGAATTGAAGAGCGGCAACCCATACCGCGCGCAGAAGCAGAACTGAGCACAGCTTGTAAAAACGACCTGCTTTCAACATGCTCTCACAAGTTTTCGAAGAGTGAGATTATGACGAGAGTCGAAAACTCGGAAATATGGAAATGATGGGACGCGCTCCACACCGTGCGCACCAGTAGTACTCATCACAGCTAGTAAGAACAATCTACTTTCAACTTGCTCTTACAAGATTTCAAGGAGTGAGAATATCATCCAGAGCCAAAATCTCTCAAAAGCCGAGATTGATGTGAGATGTGTCACACCGTGCGCAATGCTTGTGCTAATCACAGCTAGTTACAACCACCAACTTTCAACATGCTCTCACAAGTTTTCAAAGAGTGAGATTATGACCGAGAGTCAAAATCTCGGAAATCAGGAATTGATGGCACGCGCTCCACACCGTGCGCAAGAGTAGTACTCGTCAAAGCGAGTAAGAACTATCTACTTTCAAAATGCTGTTACAAGTTTTCAAAGACTGAGATTATCACCCAGAGAAAAAATCTCGTAGTACAGGAATTCATGAGTGGCACCCCATACCGTGCGCACAAGTAGAACTGAGCAGAGCTTATAAAAACCACCTTCTTCAACAGGCTCTCACAAGTTTTCAAAGGGTGAGATTATGTCTGGGAGTGAAAAACTCGGAAATCTGGAATTGATGCGAGGCGCTCCACACCGTGCGCACAAGTAGTACTCGTCTCAGCTAGTAAAAACCATCAACTTTCAACATGCTCTTACAAGTTTTGAAGGAGTGAGAATATCACCCAGAGCGAAAATCTCTCATATCACGAATTGATGTGAGATGCCTCACACAATGCGCACGACTAGTACTGATCACAACTAGTAAAAACTACACACTTTCAACATGCTGTCATAAGTTTTGAAAGAGTGAGATTATGACCGACAGTAAACTTCTCAGAAATCAGGAATTGACGGGACGCACTCCACACCGTGCGCACACGTAGTACCAGTCACAGGTAGTAAGAACCATCTACTTTCAAGATGCTGTTACAAGTTTTAAAAGACTGAGAATATCAGGCACAGTAAAAATTTCCGAATACAGGAATTGATTAGTGGCACACCATACCGTGCGCACTAGTAAACCTGAGCAGAGCTTGAAAAAACAACGTGCTTTCAACATGTTCTCACAACTTTTCAAAGAATGAGATTATGACGAGAGTCAAAATCTCGGAAATCAGGAATTGATGGGACGCGCTCCAAACCGTGCGCACAAGTAGTACTCGTCACAGCTGGTAAGAACCATCTACTTTCAACATGCTCTTACAAGGTTTCAAAGAGTGAGAATATCCCCCAAAGTAAAAATCTCGGAGTATAGGAATTGATGAGTGGCACCCCATACCGAGGGCACAAGTAGAACTGAGCACAGCTTGTGAAAATCACCTGCCTCCAACATGCTCCTAAAAGTTTTGAAAGAGTGAGATTATGACCGATAGTCAAAATTATGACCGAGAGTCAAAATTATGACCTAGAGTCAAAATCTCGTAAAACAGGAATTGATGGGAGGCGCTCCACACCGTGCGCACAAGTAGTACTCGTCAAAGCTAGTAAAAGACGTCAACTTTCAACATTCTCTTAGAAGTTTTCAAGGGGTGAGAATATCACCCAGAGCCAAAATCTCCAAAATAAGGAATTCCTGTGAGATACCTCACACCGTACGCACAGCTTGTATTGATCACAGCAAGTGAAAACCGCCAACATTCAACATGCTCTCACAAGTTTTCAAAGAGTGAGATTATGACCGAGAGTCAATATCTCTGAAAGCAGGAAGTGATGGGACGCGCTCCACACCGTGCGCACAAGTAGTACTCGTCAGAGCTTCTAAGAACCAACTACTTTCAACTTGCTCTTACAAGTTTTCAAAGACTGGGAATATCACGCGGAGTAAAAATCTCGGAGTACAGGAATTGATGAGTGGCACCCCATACCATGCGCACAAGTAGAAGTGAGAACAGCGTGAAAAACCACCTTCTTCAACATGCTCTCAAGACGTTTCAAAGACTAAGATTATGATCGAGAGTCAAAATCTGGGAAATCAGAAATTGATAAGACGTGCTCCACTCCGTGCGCACAAGTAATACTTGTCACAGCTAGTAAGGGCAATCTTATTTCAACATGCTCTTACAAGTTTTCAAAGAGTGAGAATATCACGCACAGCCAAAATCTCCGAAATCAGAAACTGATGTGAGAGGCTTCTAACCGTGCGCACAACTAGTGCTGATTATAGCTAGTGAAAACCAACAACTTTAAACATGCTCTCAGTTGTTTTGTAAGAGTGAGGGTATGACCGAAGGTCAAAATCTCGGAAATGTGGAATTCATGGGGCGCACTCCGCCCGTGCACACAAGTAGTACTCCTCACAGCTAGTAAGAACCATCTACTTTCAACATGCTCTTACAAGTTTGAGAAAGAATATCACCGAGAGTAAAAATCTCGCAATACAGGAATTGATAGGTGGCACCCCATACAATGCGCAAAAGTAGAATTGAGCACAGCTTGTACAAAACCACCTTCTACAAGATGCTCTCACAACTTTTCAAAGAGTGAGATTATGACCGAGAGTCAAAATCTCGGAAATCAGTAAATTGATGGGAGTCGCTTCACAACGTGCGCACAAGTACTACTCGTCACAGCTAGTTAGAACCATCTTCTTTCAACATGCTCTTACAAGTTTTCAAAGAGTGAGAATATCACCTAGTGCCAAAATCTCTGAAATCAGGAATTGAAGATAGATGCCTCACACGGTGCGCACAACTAGTACTTGTCATAGCTAACGAAAACGACCAACTTTCAACACGCTCTCACAAGTTTTCAAAGAGTGAAATTATGACCGAGAGTCAAAATCTCGGAAATAAGGACTTGATGGGACGAGCTTCACACCGTGGGCACTACTAGTACTTGTATCAGATAGTAAGAAACATCTACTTTCAACATGCTCTTAAAAATTTTCAAAGACTAAGAATATCACCCAGAGTACAAATCTAGGAATACAGGAATTGAAGAGCGGCAACCCATTCCGCGCGCACAAGCAGAACTGAGCACAGCTTGTAAAAACGACCTGCTTTCAACATGCTCTCACAAGTTTTCGAAGAGTGAGATTATGACCGAGAGTCAAAAACTCGGAAATATGGAAATGATGGGACGCGCTCCACACCGTGCGCACCAGTAGTACTCATCACAGCTAGTAAGAACCATCTACTTACAACATACTGTTAAAAGTAGTCAAAGATTGAGAATATCACCCAGATTAAAAATCTCGGAATACAGGAATTGATGAGTGGCACCCCATACCTTGCGCACAAGTAGAACAGATTACAGCTTGTAAAAACCACCTGGTTTCAACATGCTCTCACAAGTTTTCAAAGAGTGAGAATATCACCCAGAGCCAAAATCTCTAAAAAAACGGCGAATTCATGTGAGATGCCTTACACCCTGCGCACAAGTAGTACTGGTCACAGCTGGTGAAAACCACCAACTTTCAACATGCTCTCACAAGTTTTCAAAGAGTGAGATTTTGATCGAGAGGCAAAATCTAAGAAATCAAATATGTATGGGACGCGCTCCACACTGTGCGCACAAGTAGTACTTGTAACAGCTAGTAAGAATCATCTACTTTCATCATACTTTTACAAGTTTTCAAAGAGTGAGAATGTCACCTAGAGTAAAAATCTCGGAATACAGGAATTGATGAGTGGCACCCCATATCATGCGGAAAACTAGAAATTAGCATAGCTTGTAACAACCGCCTTCTTTCAACATGCTTTAACAAGTTTCCAAAGAGTGAGATTATGACCGAGAGTCAAAATCTCGGAAATCAGGAATTGATGGGACGCGCTCTACACCGTGCGCAAGAGTAGTACTCGTCACAGCTGGTAAGAACCATCTACTTTCAACATGCTCTTAGAAGTTTTCAAGGAGTGAGAATATGACCCAGAGCCAAAATCTCTGAAATCAGGAATTGCTGTGAGATGCCTCACAGTGTGCGGACAGCTTGTACTGATGACGCGGGTGAAAACCACCTGCTTTCAAAACGCTGTCACAAGTTTTCAAAGGGTGAGATGATGACCGAAGGTAAACAATTCGTAAATCAGGAATTGATGGGGGGCATTCCACATCGTGGGCACAAGTAGCACTCCTCACAGCTAGTACGAATCATCTACTTTCAACATGATGTTACAAGTTCTGAAACACTGACATTATCACCCAGAGTAAAAATCTTCGAATACGGAAATTGATGGGTGACACCCCATACCATGCGCACAAGTAGAACTGAGCAGAGCCTGCAAAAACCACCTGCTTTCTGCATGCTCTCACAAGTTTTCAAATAGCGAGATTTTGACCAAGAGTCAAAATCTCGGAAATCAGGAATTCATGTGAGATGCCTCACACCGTGCGCACAACTAGTACACCACTTTCACAGCTAGTGAAAACCACAAAACTTTCAACATGCTCTCAATAGTTTTCTAAGAGTGAGATTATGACCGAGAGTCAAAATCTCGGAAATCAGGAATTGATGGGAAGAGCTCCACACCGTTCGCACAAGTAGTACTCGTCACAGCTAGTAAGAATCATCTACTTTCAAAATGCTCTCACTAGTTTTCAAACACTGAGAATATCACCAAGATGAAAAATCTCGGAATACAGGAATTGATGAGTGGCAGCCCCATACCGCGCCCCCAGGTGGAACTGAGCACAGCTTTTAAAACCACCTGCTCTCAACATCCTCTCACAAGTTTTCATAGAATGAGATTATGACCGAGAGTCAAAATCTCCGAAATCAGACAATTGATGGGACGCGCTCCACACCGTGCGAACAAGTAGTACTTGTAACAGCTAGTAAGAACCATCTAGATTCAACATGCTCTTACAAGTTTTGAAGGAGTGAGAATATCAGCCAGAGCGAAAATTTCTGATATCACTAATTGCTGTGAGATGAACTCTCACCGGGCGCAAAACTAGTACTGATCACAACTAGTAAAAACCACCAACCTTCAACATGCTCTCATAAGTTTTGAACGAGTGAGATTATGACCGAGAGTAAAAATCTCGGAAATGAGGAATTTAAGAGACTTACTCTACACCGTGCGCACAAGTAGTACCAGTCACAGCTAGTAAGAACAATCTACTTTCAACTTGCTGTTACAAGTTTTAGAAGACTGAGAATATCAGCCACAGTAAAAATCTGCGAATACAGGAATTGATTAGTGGCGCCCCATACCGTGCGCACAAGTAGAACTGAGCACAGCTCGAAAAAAACAACCTGCTTTCAACATGCTCTCACAACTTTTCAAAGAGTGAGATTATGACCGAGAGTCAAAATCTTGGAAATCAGGAATTGATGGGAGGCGCTCCAGACAGTGCGCAGAAGTAGTACTCGTGAAACCTAGTAAGAACCATCTACTTTCAACATGCTCTTAGGAGTTTTCAAGGAGTGACAATATCACCCAGAGCAAAAATCTCCGAAATCAGGAATTGCTGTGAGATGCCTCAAACAGTACGCACAGCTTGTACTGATTACAGCAAGTGAAAACCACCAACTTTCAACATGCTCTCACTATTTTTCAAAGAGTGAGATTATGACCGAGTGTCAATATTTCGGAAATAAGGAATTGATGGGACGCACTCCACACCGTGCGCAGAAGTAGTACTTGTCACACCTAGTAAGAACCATCTACTTTAGAAATGCCCTTACAAGTTTTCAAAGACTGAGAATATCACCCAGAGTAAAAATCTCGGAATACAGTAATTGATGAGTGGCACCCCATAGCGTGCGATGAAGTAGAACCGAGCACAGCTTGAAAAAACGACCTGCCTTCAAGATGCTCTCACAAGTTTTCAAAGAGTGAGATTATGAGCGAGAGTCAAAATTTCGCAAATCAGGAATTGATGGGACGCGCTCCACACCGTGCGCACAAGTACTACCATGTACTTTCAACATGCTGTTACAAATTTTTCAAGACTGAGAATATCACGCAGAGTAAATATCTCGGAATACAGGAATTGATGACTGGCACCCCATACCGTGCGCACAAGTAGAACTAAGCACAGCTTCAAAAAACCACCAGACTTCAACATGCTTGATGGACGCGCTCCACACAGTGCGCAGAAGTTGTACTCGTCACAGCCACTCAGAACTATCTCCTTTCAACATGCTCTTACAAGTTTTCAATTAGTGAGATTATGACCGAGGATCAAAATCTCGGAAAACAGGAATTGATGGAACAAACCTCACACCTTTCGCACTAGTAGTAGTCGTCACAGCTACTAAGAACCATCCTCTTTAAACATGCTCTCACAAGTTTTCATAGAGTGAGATTATGACCGAGGATCAAAATCTCGGAAAACAGGAATTGATGGAACAAACTCCACACCGTTCCCACAAGTAGTACTTGTCACAGCTACTAAGAACCATCTTCTTTAAACATGCTCTCTCAAGTTTTAAAAGAATTGATGTGAGATGCCTCTCACCGTGCGCACAACTAGCACTGATCAAAGCTAGTGGAAAATAACCACTTTCAACATGCTCTCACAAGTTTTCTAAGAGTGAGATTATGACCGAGAGTCAAAATCTCGGAAATCAAGAATTGATTGGACGCGCTCAACACCGTTCGCACAAGAAGTACTCGTCACAGCTACTAAGAAACATCTTCTTTAAACATGCTGTGACAAGTTTCAAAGAATTGATATGAGATGCCCTTCACCGTGCGAAATGCTTGTACTGATCACAGTTAGTCAAACCACCAACTTTCAAGAAGCTCTCACAAGTTTTCAAAGAGTGAGGTTATGACCGAGAGTTAAAATCTCGGATATCAGGAATTGATGGGAGGCGCACCAAACCGTGCGCACAAGTAGTACTCGTGAAAGCGAGTAAGGAGCATGTACTTTCAACATCCTGTTAAACATTTTCAAAGACTGAGAATATCACGCAGAGTAAAAATCTCGGAATACAGAATTGATGACTGGCACCCTATACCGTGCGCACAAGTAAAACTAAGCACAGCTTCAAAAAACCACCTGCCTTTAACATGCTCTCACAACTTTTCAAAGAGTGAGATTATCACCGAGAGTCAAAATCTCGGAAATCAGGAATTGATGGGACGCGCTCCACACCGTGCGCACAAGTAGTAGTCGGCATATCAAGTAAGAACCATGTACCTTCAACATGCTCTTACAAGTTTTCAAAGAGTGACAATATCACCCAGTGCCAAAATAACTGAAATCAGGAATTGATGTGAGAGGCCTCTCACCATGCGCACATGTAGTACTATTCACAGAAATTTAAAAACCACAAACAGGCTCTCACAAGTTTTAAAAGAGTGAGATTATGACCGAGAGTCAAAATCTCGGAAATCAGGAATTGATGGAAGAAACTACACACCGTGCGCACAAGTAGTACTCGTGACAGAGAGTAAGAACCATGTACGTTCAATATGCTGTTACAAATTTTCAAAGAATGAGAATATCACGCAGAGTAAAAATCTCGGAATACAGGAATTGATGACTGGAACCCCATACCGTGCGCAAAGGTAGAACTAAGCACAGGTTGAAAAAACCAGCTGCTTTCAACATGCTCTCACAAGTTTTCAAAGAGTGAGATTATCATCGAGAGTCAAAATCTCGGAAATCAGGAATTGATGGGACGCGCTCCACAAAGTGCGCACAAGTAGTACTCGTCACAGCTGGTAAGAACTTTCTACTCTCAACATGCTCTTAAAATATTTCAAAGAGTGAGAATATCACCCAGAGCCAAATTCTCTGAAATCAGCAATAGATGAGTGACGCGTCCACCGTGCGCCATGCTTGTACTGATCACTGCTAGTGAAAACCACCAACCTTCAACATGGTCTCACAAGTTTTCAAAGAGTGAGATTATGACCGAGAGTCAAAATCTCGGAAATCACGAATTGATGGGACCCACTCCACACCGTGCGCAAGAGCAGAATTCGTCCCAGCTACTAAGAACCGTCTACTTTGAACATGCTCTTACAAGTTTTCAAAGACTGAGAATATCACCCAGAGTAAAAATCTCGGGATAGAGGAATTGATGAGTTGCACCCCATACCGTGCGCACAAGTACAACTGATCACAACTTTTAAAAATCACCTGCCTTCAAAATACTCTCACAAGTTATCAAAGAGTGAGATTAAGACCGAGGGTCAAAATCTCGGAAATCAGGAATTTATGGGACGCGCTCCACACCGTGCGCACCCCTAGCACTCGTCACAGCTAGTAACAACCATTTTCTTTCAACATGCTCTAACAAGTCTTCAAAGAGTAAAATATAACCCAGAGCCAAAATCTCTTAAATCAGGATTTGATATGAGATGCCTCACACCGTGCGCACAACTAGTATTGATGTCAACTAGCGAAAACCAACAATGTTCAACATGCTCTCACAAGTTTTCAAAGAATTAGATTTTGACCGAGATTCAAAATCTCTGAATAAAGGATTTGATGGGACGCGCTCCTCACCGCGCGCACAAGTAGTCCTCCTCAAAGATAGTAAGAACCATCTACTTTCAACATGCTCTTACAAGTTTTCAAAGAGCCAAAATCTCTGAAAGCGCCAATTGATGTGAGATGCCTCTCACCTTGCGCAAAACTAGTACTGATCACAGATAGTAAAACCCACCAAGTTTCAACATGCTCTCACAAGTTTTCAAAGATTGAGATTATGACCGAGAATAAAAACCTGGGATTTCAGGAATTGATGGGAACCGCTCCACACCTTGCGCACAAGTAGAACTCGTCACAGCTAGTAAGAACCATCTACTTTCAAGATGCTCTTAGAAGTTTTCAAGGAGTGACAATATGACCCATAGCCAAAATGTCTGAAATCGAGAATTGATGTGAGATGCCTCCCACCGTGCGCACAACTAGTACTGGACCCAGCCAGTTAAAACCAACGTCTTTCAACATGCTCTCACAAGTTTTCAAACAGTTAGATTATGACCGAGAAATCAGGAATTGATGGGAGGCCCTCCAAACCGTGCGCACAAGTAGAACTCGTCAAATCTAGTAAGAACCGTCTATTTTCTACATGCTCTTACAAGTTATCAAAGACTGAAAATATCACCCAGAGTTAATATCTCGTAATACAGGAATTGATGAGTGGCACACCATACCGTAGGCAAACGTAGAACTGAGCACACCTTCCAATAACAACCATGCTCTCACAAGTTTTCAAAGAGTGTGATTCTGACCGAGAGTCAAGATCTCGGAACTCAGGAATTGATTGCACGCGCTCCACACCTTGCGCACAAGGAGTACTCGTCGCAGCTGGTAAGAAGAGTCTTCTTTCAACATACTCTTACAAGTTTTCAAAGACTGAGAGTATAACCAGAGTGAAAATCTCGGAATACAGGAACTTGTGTGTGGCACCCCATACCGTGCGCACAAGTAGAAGTGAGAACACCTCGTAAAAACCACCTGCTATCAGCATCCTTTCACAAGTTTTCAAAGAGTGAGATTATGAGCGAGAGTCGAAACCTCGGAAATAAGGAATTGATGGGACATCCTCCACACCGTGCGCACAAGCAGTACTTGTCATAGCTAGTAAGAACCATCTACTTTCAACGTGCTCTTAAAAGTTTTCAAAGACTGAGAAGATCACCCATAGCCAACATGTCTGAAATAAGGAATTAATGTGAGTTGCCTCACACCGTGCGCACAACTAGTACTGATCACAGGTAGTGATAACCACCAGCTTTCAACATGCTCTCACAAATTTTCAAAGAGTGAGATTATGACCGAGAGTCAAAATCTCGGAAATCAGGAATTGATAGGACGCAATTCACACCGTGCGCACAAGTGGTACTTGTCAGAGCTAGTAAGGGAATCATCTACTTTCAACATGCTCTTACAAGTTTTCAAAGACTGAGAATATCACCCAGAGTAAAAATATCGGAATACAGGAATTGATGAGTGGCACCCCATACAGTTCGCACAAGTAGAACTGAGCACAGCTTGTAAAAACGAGCTGCTTTGAACATGCTGTCACAAGTTTTCAAAGAGTGAGATTACGACCGAGAATGAAAAATATCGGAAATCAGGAATTGATGGGAGGCGCTTCACACACTGCACACAAGTTGTAGTCGTTACACCTAGGAAGAACCATCAACTTTCAACATGCTCTTATAAGTTTTGAATGATTGAGAATAAAACCCAGAGCCAAAATCTCTGATATCAGGACTTCATGTGACATGCCTCTTGCAATGCGCACAACTGGAAGTGATCGCAACTAGTAACAACAACCAACTTTCAACATGTTCTCACAAGTTGTAAACGAGTGAGATTTAGGACCGAGAGTCAAAATCTCGGAAATCAGGAATTGATGGAACCCGCTGCGCACCGTGCGCACAAGTAGTACTTGTCAGAGCAAGGAAGAGAACCATCTACTTTCAACATCCTCTTAAAAGTGTTCAAGGAGTGAAAATATCAGCCAGAGTACGAATCTCGGAATATTGGAATTGATCAGTGGCACCCCATACCGTACGCACAAGTAGAACTTAGCACAGCTTGAAACACCGGCTGCTTTCAACATGATTCCACAAGTTTTCAATGAGTGAGATTATGACCTAGAGTCAAAATATCGGAAATCAGGAATTGATGGGACGAGCTTCACACCGTACGCACTATTAGTACTCGTATCAGCTAATAAGACCCATTTACTTTCAACATGCTCTTACTAGATTTCAAGGAGTGAGAATATCATCCCGAGCGAAAATCTGTGATATCAGGAATTGATGTGAGATGTGCCTCACCGTGCGCAATGCTTGTATCAATCACAGCTAGTGAAAACAACCAACTTTCAACATGCTCTCACTAGTTTTCAAAGACTGAGATTATGACCGAGAGTCAAAATCTTGGAAATCAGGAATTGAAGAGACGCGCTCCACACCGTGCGCACAAGTAGTACTCGTCACAGCGAGTAAAAACCATCTACTTTCAACATGCTTTTAAAAGTTTTCAAAAACTGAGAATATCAGCCAGAGTAAAAATCTCTCTGAGTGGCACCCCATACCCTGCGCACAAGTAGAACTGAGCACAGCTTGTAAAAACCACCTGCTTTAAACATGCTCTCACAAGTTTTCAAAGGGTGAGATTATGACCGAGAGTCAAAATCTCGGAAATGTGGAATTGATGGGACGCGCTCGACACCGTGCGCACAAGTCGTACTCGTCAAACATAGTAAGAACCATCTCCTTTCCTCATGCTCTTACAAGTTTTCAAAGAGTTAGATTATCACCAAGAGCTAAAATCTCTGAAAAGAGGAATTAATGTGAGATGCCTCACACGGTGCGCACAACTAGCACACTAGTTTCACGGCTAGTGAAAACCACAAACTTTCAACATGCTCTCAGAAGTTTTCAAAGAGTGAGATTATGACCGAGAGTCAAAATCTCCGAAAAGAGGAATGTATGGGACGCGCTCCACACCGTGCGTACAAGTAGCACTCGTGACACCTACTAAGAACCATCTACTTTGAACTTGCTCTTAGAGGTTTACAAGGAGTGAGAATAATACCCAGAGCCAAAATCTCTGAAATCAGGAATTGCTGTGAGATGCCACACACCGTGCGCACAGCTTGTACTGATGACAGCTAGTGAAAACCACCAACTTTCAACATGCTCTCACAAGTTTTCAAAGAGTGAGATTATGACCGAGAGTCAAAATCTTGGAAACTAGGAATCAATGGGTTGCGCTCCATACCGTGCGCACAAGTAGTACTCGTCACAGCTACTGAGACTATCTACTTTCAACATGCTCTTAGAAGTTTTCAAAGACTGAGAATATCACCCTCTGCGAAAATCACCGAAATAAGGAACTGATGTGAGATGCTTCTAACCGTGCGCCCAGCTAGTGTTTATTAGAGCTAGTGAAAACCAACAACTTTAAACATGCTCTCACAAGTTTTCAAAGAGTGAGGGTATGACAGAAGGTAAAAATTTCAGAAATCAGGAATTCATGGGACTCGCTCCGCCCGAGAAAAAAGAAGTACTCTTCAAAGCTAGTAAGAACCATCTGCCTTCAACATGCTCCTACAAGTTTTAAAAGAGTGAGAATATAACCCAGAGCCAAAATCTCTGAATTTAGGAATTGATGTGAGATGCCTCTCACCGTGCGCAAAACGAGTACTGATCACAGCTAGTGAAAACCACCAACTTTCAACATGCTCTCACAAGATTTCAAAGAGTGAGATTATGACAGAGGGTAAAAATCTCGTAAAAAAAAGGGAATTTATGGAACGCACTCCACACCGTGCGTGCAGGAATTGATGGGACGAGCTTCACACAGTGCGCACTATTAGTACTCGTCAAAGCTAATAAGGTACATCTACTTTCAACATGCTCTTACAAGATTTCAAAGAGTGAGAATATAACCCAGAGCCAAAAGCTCTGAAATCTTGAATTGATGTGAGTTGCCTCTCACCGTGCGAAATGCTTGTACTGATCACAGCTAGTGAAAACCACCAACTTTCAACAAGCTCTCACAAGTTTTCAAAGAGTGAGATTATGACCGAGAGTTAAAATCTAGGAATTCAGGAATTGATGGGACGCGCACCAAACAACTAGTGCTCGGCACATCAAGTAACAATCATCTACCTTCAACATGCTCTTACTAGTTTTGAAAGAGTGAGAATATCACCCAGAGCCAAAATCTCTGAAATCAGGAATTGATGTGAGATGCCTCTCACCATGCGCACATGTAGTACTATTCACAGCAAGTTAAAAACACCAACTTTCAACATGCTCTCACACGTTTTCAAAGAGTGAGATTATGACCGAGGATCAAAATATCGGAAATCAGGAATTGATGGGACGCGCTCCAAACCATTCGCAGAAGTAGTACTAGTCACAGCCACTAAGAACCATCTACTTTCAACATGCTCTTACAAGTTTTCAAAGAGTGAGATTATGACCGATGATCAAAATCTCGGAAAACAGGAATTGATGGAAAAACTCCACACCGTTCGCTAAAGTAGCACTCGTCACAGCTACTAAGAATCATCTTCTTTAAACATGCTCTCTCAAGTTTTCAAAGAATTGATTTGAGATGCTTCTCACCGTGCGCACAACTAGCACTGATCACAGCTAGTGGAAAATAACAACTTTGAACATTCTCTCACAAGTTTTCTAAGAGTGAGATTTTGACCGAGGGTCAAAATCTCGGAAATCAAGAATTGATGGGACGCGCTCAACACCGTTCGCAGAAGTAGTACTCGTCACAGCTACTAAGAACCATCTTCTTAAAATATGCTCTCACAAGTTTTCAAAGAATTGATGTGAGATGCTCTTCACCGTGCGAAATGCTTGTACTGATCACAGTTAGTGAAAACCACCAACTTTCAACAAGCTCTCACAAGTTTTCAAAGAGTGAGATTATGACCGAGAGTTAAAATCTCGGGAATCAGGAATTGATGGGACGCGCACCAAACCGTGCGCACAAGTAATACTCGTCACAGCGAGTAAGAACCATGTACCTTCATGATGCTGTTAAACATTTTCAAAGACTGAGAATATCACGCAGAGTAAAAATCTCGGAATACAGGAATTGATGTATGACACCCCATATCGTGCGCACAAGTAGAACTTAGCACAGCTTGATAGAACCACCTGCTTTAAACATGCTCTCACAACTTTTCTAAGAGCGAGATTATCATCGAGAGTCACAATATGGGAAATCAGGAATTGATGGGACTCACTCCAAACCGTGCGCACAAGTTGTACTCGGCACATCAAGTAAGAGCCATCTACCTTCAACATGCTCTTACAAGTTTTCAAAGAGAGAGAATATCACCCAGAGCCAAAATCTCTGAAATCAGGAATTGATGTGAGATGCCTCTCAAAATGCGCACATGTAGTACTATCACAGCAAGTGAAAACCACCAACTTTCAACATGCTCTCACAAGTTTTTAAAGAGTGAGCTTATGATTGAGAGTGAAAATCTCGGAAATCAGGAATTGATGGGACGCGCTCCACACCGTGCGCAGAAGTAGCACTCGTCACTGCCACTAAGAACCATCTACTTTCAAGATGCTCTTACAATTTTTCAAAGAGTGAGATTATACCCGAGGATCAAAATCACGGAAAATAGGAATTGATTGAACAAACTCCACACCGTTCGCACGAGTTGTACTCGTCACAGCTACTAAGAACCATCTTCTTTAAACATGCCCTCACAAGTTTTAAAAGACTGAGATTATGACGGAGGATAAAAATCTCGGAAAACAGGAATTGATGGAACAAACTCCACACCGTTCGCACAAGTAGTACTCGTCACAGCTACTAAGAACCATCTTCTTTAAACATGCTCTCTCAAGTTTTCAAAGAATGGATGTGAGATGCCTCTCACCGTGCGCACAACTAGCACTGATCACAGCTCGTGGAAAATAACAACTTTCAACATGCTCTCACAAGTTTTCTAAGAGTGATATTATGACCGAGGGTCAAAATCTCGGAAATCAGGAATTGATGGGACGAGCTTCACACCGTAAGCACAAGTAGTACTCGTCACAGCTGGTAAGAACTATCTACTTTCAACATGCTCTTAAAAGATTTCAAGGAGTGAGAATATCAGCCAGAGCCAAAATCTCTGAGATCAGGAATAGATGAGAGATGCGTCCAACCGTGCGCAATGCCTGTACTGATCGCGACTAGTGAAAACCACCAACTTTGAACATGCTCTCTCAAGTTTTCAAAGGATTCATGTGAGATGCCTCTCACCGAGCGCACAACTAGCACTGATCACAGCTAGTGGAAAATAACAACTTTCAACATGCTCTTAGAATTTTTCTAAGAGTGAGATTATGACCGAGGGTCAAAATCTAGGAAATCAAGAATTGATGGGACGCGCTCAACACCGTTCGCACAAGTAGTACTCGTCAAAGCTACTAAGAACCATCTTCTTTAAACATGCTCTCACAAGTTTTCAAAGAATTGATGTGACATGCCCTTCACCGTGCGAAATGCTTGACCTGATCACAGTTAGTCAAAACCACCAACTTTCAACAAGCTCTCACAAGTTTTCAAAGAGTGAGATTATGACCGAGAGTTAAAATCTCGGAAATCAGGAATTGATGGGACGCTCACCAAACCGTGCGCACAAGTAGTACTCATGGCAGCGAGTAAGAACCATGTACTTTCAACATGCTGTTACAAATTTTCAAAGACTGAGAATATCAAGGAGAGTAAAAATCTCGGAATACAGGAATTGATGAGTGGCACCCCATACCGTGCGCACAAGTAGAACTAAGCACAGGTTGAAAAACCCACCTACCTTCAACTTGCTCTTACAATTTTTCAAAGAGTGAGCTTATCACCGAGAGTCAAAATCTCGGAAATCAGAAATTGATGGGACGCGCTCCACACCGTGCGCACAAGTAGTACTCGGCACATGAAGTAACAACCATCTACCCTCAACATGCTCTTACAAGTTTTCAAAGAGTGAGAATATCCCCAGAGCCAAAATACCTAAAATCAGGAATTGATGTGAGATGCCTCTCACCGTGCGCAAAAGTAGTACTATTCACAGCAAGTGAAAACCACCAACTTTCAACATGCTCTCACAAGTTTATAAAAAGTAAGATTATGACCGAGAGTCAAAATCTCGGAAATCAGGAATTGATGGGACGAGCTTCACACCGTAAGCTCAAGTAGTACTCGTCAGAGCTGGTAAGTACCATCTACTTTCAACATGCTGTTAAAGATTTTGAAAGACTGAGAGTATCACGCAGAGTAAAAATCTCGGAATACAGGAATTGATGAGTGGAACCCCATACCGTGCGCACAAGTAGAACTGAGAAGAGCGTGTAAAAACCACATGCTTTCAACATGCTCTCACAAGTTTTCAAAGGGTGAGATTATCACCGAGAGTCAAAATCTCGGATCTTAGGAATTAATGGCACGCACTCCACACCGTGCGCACAAGTAGTACTCGGCACATCAAGTAAGAACGATCTACCTTCAACATGCTCTTACAAGTTTTCAAAGAGTGCGAATATCACCCAGAGCCAAAATCTCTGTAATAAGAAATCGATGCGAGATGCCTCTAACCGTGCGTCCAACTAGTACTTGTCACAGCTAGTGAAAACCATTCACTTTCAACATGCTCTCACAAGTTTTCAAAGAGTGAGATTATGACCGAGGATCAAAATCTCGGAAACAGGAATTGATGGAACAAACTCCTAAACGTCCGCAGAAGTAGTACTCGTCACAGCTACTAAGAAGCAACTTCTTTAAACATGCTCTCACAAGTTCTCAAAGAATTGATGTGAGATGCCTCTCACCGTGCGCACAACTGGTACTGATCAACGGTAGTGGAAAATAACAACTTTTAACATGCTCTCACAAGTTTTCAAACAGTGAGATTATGACCGAAGGTGAAAATCTCGGAAATCAAGAATTAATGGGACTCGCTGCACACCGTTCGCACCAGTAGTACTCGTCACAGGTAGTAAGGACCATGTACCTTCAACATGCTCTTACAAGTTTTCAAAGAGTGAGAATATCACCCAGAGCCAAAATCTCTGAAATCAGGAAACGATGTGAGATGCCTCTCACCATGCGCAGATGTAGTACTATTCACATGTTTTTAAAGAGTGAGAGTATGACCGAGAGTCAAACTCTCGGAAATCAGGAATTGATGGGACGCGCTCCACACCGTGCGCAGAAGTAGTACTCGTCACAGCCACTCAGAACCATCTCCTTTCAACATGCTCTTACAAGTTTTCAAAGAGTGAGATTATGACCGAGGATCAAAATATCGGAAAACAGGAATTGATGGAACAAACTCCACACCGTTCGCACTAGTAGTACTCGTCACAGGTACTAAGAACCAGGTTCTTTAAACATGCTCTCACAAGTTTTCATCGAGTGAGATTATGACCGAGGATCAAAATCTCGGAAAACAGGAATTGATGGAACAAACTCCACACCTTTCGCACAAGTAGTACTCGTCACAGCTACTAAGAACCATCTTCTTTAAACATGCTCTCTCATGTTTTGAAAGAATTTATGTGAGATGCCTCTCCCATTGCGCACAACTAGCACTGATCACAGCTAGAGGAAAATAACAACTTTCAACATGCTCTCACAAGTTTTCTAAGAGTGAGATTATGACCGAGAGTCAAAATCTCTGAAATCAAGAATTGATGGGACGCGCTCAACACCGTTCGCACAAGTAGTACTCGTCACAGCTGCTAAGAACCATCTTCTTTAAACATGCTGTCACAGGTTTTCAAAGAATTGGTGTGAGGTGCCCTTCACGGTGCGAAATGCTTGTACTGATCACAGTTAGTCAAAACCACCAACTTTCAACCAGCTCTCACAAGTTTTCAAAGAGTGAGATTATGACCGAGAGTTAAAATCTCGGAAATCAGGAATTGATGGGACGCGCACCAAACCGTCCGCACAAGTAGTACTCGTGACAGCGAGTAAGAACCATGTACTTTCAACATGCTGTTACAAATTTTCAAAGACTGAGAATATCACGCAGAGTAAAAATCTCGGAATACAGGAATTGATGACTGGCACCCCATACCGTGCGCACAAGTAGAACTAAGCACAGCTTCAAAAAACCACCTGCCTTCAACTTGCTCTCACAACTTTTCAAATAGTGAGATTATCACCGAGAGTCAAAATCTCGGAAATCAGAAATTGATGGTACGCGCTCCACACCGTGCGCACAAGTAGTACTCGGCATATCAAGTAAGAACCATGTACCTTCAACATGCTCTTACAAGTTTTCAAAGAGTGAGAATATCACCCAGTGCCAAAATAACTGAAATCAGGAATTGATGTGAGAGGCCTCTCACCATGCGCACATGTAGTACTATTCACAGGAAGTTAAAACCACAAACTTTCAACATGCTCTCACATGTTTTTAAAGAGTGAGATTATGACCGAGAGTCAAAATCTCGGAAATCAGGAATTGATGGGACGCGCGCCACACCGTGCGCAGAAGTAGTACTCGTCACAGCCACTAAGAACCATCTACTTTCAACATGCTCTTACAAGTTTTCAAAGAGTGAGATTATGACCGAGGATCAAAATCTCGGAAAACAGGAATTGATGGAACAAACTCCACACCGTTAGCACAAGTAGTACTCGTCACAGCCACTAAGAACCATCTTCTTTAAACATGCTCTCTCAAGTTTTCAAAGAATTTATGTGAGATGCCTCTCACCGTGCGCACAACTTGCACTGATCACAGCTAGAGGAAAATAACAACTTTCAACATGCTCTCACAAGTTTTCTAAGAGTGAGATTATGACCGAGGCTCAAAATCTCGAAATCAAGAATTGATGGGATGCGCGCAACACCTTTCGCACAAGTAGTACTCGTCACAGCTACTAAGAACCATCTTCTTTAAACATGCTCTCACAAGTTTTCAAAGAATTGATGTGAGATGCCTCTCACCGTGCGAAATGCTTGTACTGATCACAGTTAGTGAAAACCACCAACTTTCAACAAGCTCTCACAAGTTTTCAAAGAGTGAGATTATGAGCGAGAGTTAAAATCTCGGAAATCAGGAAATGATGGGACGCGCACGAAACCGTGCGCACAAGTAGTACTCGTTACAGAAGGAAGAACCATGTACTTTCAACATGGTGTTACAAATTTTCAAAGAATGATAATATCACGCAGAGTAAAAATCTCGGAAAAGATGAATTGATGAGTGGCACCCCATACCGTCCGCACAAGTAGAACTAAGCACAAGTTGAAAAAACCACCTGCTTTCAACATGCTCTCACAAGTTTTGAAAGAGTGAGATTATCACCGAGAGTCCAAAGTCTCGGAAATCAGGAACAACTTTTCAAAGACTGAGAATATAACGCAGAGTAAAAATCTCGGAATACAGGAATTGATGAGTGGCATCTCATACCGTGCGCACAAGTAGAACTGAGAAGAGCGTGTAAAAACCACCTGCTTTCAACATGCTCTCACAAGTTTTCAAAGGCTGAGATTATCACCAAGAGTCAAAATCTCGGATTTTAGGAATTAATGGCACGTGCTCCACATCGTGCGAACAAGTAGTACTCGGCACATCAAGTAAGAAACATCTTCCTTCAACATGCTCTTACAAGTTTTCAAAGAGTGCGAATATCACCCAGAGCCAAAATCTACGGTGGCTTATAAGGGCCATCGAAAGCATCTCTCTTTTTTCGCTCGTCGACACTTAATAACTGTCGAACGACACTTATAACTGTCGATCGACACTTATAACAGTCGATCGACACTTATAACATTCGATCGACACTTATAACTGTTGATCGATACTTATAACAGTCGATCGACACTTATTACTGTCGATCGACACTTATAACTGTCGATCGACACTTATAACTGTCGATCGACACTTATAACAGTCGATCGACACTTATAACAGTCGATCGACACTTACAACTGTCGATCGACACTTATAACTGTCGATCGACACTTAGCTAGACTGGGCACTAGGCTTTGCGTAACAAACACGTACTACTCCAATCACGATGGCGAACGCTGACGAGGTAAGATTAATTGCATTCAAATTAGCCTTCAAAGGCGTGAAATCTGTTGTTTAGAACATAAGAACATTTCATCTGTTAAATGTGCTGTAGAGACCTTAGAATATGCAGTTTCCAAGGTCGTAAAAGCGTTCCAGAATGAGCTAACGAGCAGAGCACAGTGGATAGACCATTCTCTTCCCTAATTTTAACCATGACAGAGTGTTTTACTTGATAAAACATGAATTGCGAATTTATTGAACGGCTTCAAAAACTTTACTGTACATCTATCTATTCTTACACTAAAATTAAGATTTTGAGTTACGGTTTGGCCTAGAAAATCGGATGTAAAATTTAGCCTTGTCTATATCAGATATAAAGACACATTAGTTTCTTTTGTATTTCCTTCATAAATTATTAATGATTTGGGAATTAAAGTTTAAGTTAAAGACCTCGCCCTATTTTACGTTTCAGCTTTGAATCGGTCTTGTTGTGTTATATAGGAACCGACAGAAATTGCTTTCTACTAATTTTTTATTTTTGCAAATACTCGTTTAGATCCTTTGAACGATTCCACCAATTTTAAAAGTGTCTGAGTTATCCCTCGTTATTTCAAGGTATCCATGGATCGAGATTCTCTCGTAGAAGGCTACTTTGGTTTGGGGATAGATTTCGTTGAAATTCTGGCTTTTCTAATCATGTGCCATGGAATCCATCTAAGTATGAGACAGTTAAAGAGGATTTTACGAGAACGTGGTCTTACTAGAAGAAAACAACAGAGCCCTGTAAATGAAATAGTGGATGCCATCGAAAATGAACTTCAAGGAAGCGGTAGATTAATTGGTTATCGCCTAATGCACCAAAAACTTGGTTTGTCCTATGGTCTCGTTGTTGACAGGGAGACGGTGAGGGTTGTGATGAAAGCTTTGGATCCTGAAGGAGTGGAAAGACGCTCGCGACACCGTCTTGTTAGACGCAAATACCACGCTAGTGGGCCGAATTTTATCTGGCATCTTGATGGCTATGACAAGCTTAAGCCCTTTGGCTTTTGTATTCATGGAGCCATTGATGGCTATAGTCGTCGCATCATGTGGCTTGAAGTGGATCATTCCAATAATAATCCATCTACCATAGCAAATTACTTTTTAAATTGTGTTCGTAGGATCGGGGGAACCCCAACAATCCTTAGAGGTGATTGTGGTACGGAAAATTGCTACGTTGCAGCTATCCAACGTTTCTTCAGAGAGGGACTTGGAGACCATTTAGCAGGGGACAACAGTTTTATGTACGGCCGTTCTGTTTCTAATCAAAGAATAGAAGCGTGGTGGAGTATGTTGAGGAAAATGGATACGGACTTCTGGATAAATTATTTCAAGGATTTAAGGGAGATAGGATTATATAATGACGACAATATGTTGCACGTAAACTGCCTCAAGTTTTGCTTCATGCCCTTAATAAGAGAAGAATTATACCGTTGTGCAGAGTTATGGAATTTACATCGAATACGACCACAGTCTTCAAACCCCGATTCCCCATCAGGTCGACCAGATATCTTGTACTTTTTACCGGAACTAAAAGGCAAGGCCAGTCATGCCCATGATGTCACTTTAGATGACATTGAACTTGCAGAGGAGGTTTTCTGTGCTCAAGGTAGAGTGGGCATGGGCGATAATTCCTTCGAAGTCTTTGAAGAACTAGCCAAGATGATAATGGAGGATGAAGGCCTCAGTTCTCCAAGAAATCCAGATGAGGCTTTGCAACTGTATATAGATGTTATTGAACACATTGAGGACATCATGTGAACCTAGTAAAAAACTTATCTAATACTTATCCATAATATGTAAACAGACACTGCACGCTGCATGTAACAGTAACTTCATGTGTTACTCCATGTTATCCATATTGGTTTTGTTCCTTTTAACAAGTTGCTGTTAACGTTGTTTACCACTCTGGTCCGGATTACGTAGGTGCACCCCCCCCCCCCCACCCCCATAAAAAAATGACAACGCTCGGTGGGGCCAAGCGGTCGGAGTGAACTACTTAAAATTTATTCCAGTCGTTTCCAGAGGCCATAATCCTTTGGTGAGCAGCAAGATTCGCGACCTCTGGCTTGTTTCTGGTTGTTTTGGAAACCATTGTTGTGACGTCGTGTGGGTATTGTTTAATTTATTTTCAATCTTTTGTATTATGTCACTTTATGGTCGCACTTGTCTGCAGCACCAAGAACTACAAAACCTGAAATCCGCGTTTCGATTTAGTCGATCAATATCATTCATTGTTTAAATCAATACTCCACAGTTTATGGGGGTTTCAAATACTGAACACAAAGTTTTATTTAGGTTTAATAACAAGGATCAACAGTAAAGGAACTGGTTAAAATTAGCTAAAATTGAACTGCTGTCATTACAACAACACTCTATAACAGTTGCAGCCTAAGAAGGTTATCAGTTACGTAACAAGTTTCTCAATTAACATCTTTTTCCTTTGCTCTCTTGATTCCTCTCTGCCTTCTTCACTACAACCTGCACTTGGTCTCTTGCTTATCTGGCCAGTAGCAAATGCCCTTAGTGAAAGAATGTCGCCTTGTGCAACTATTCCAAGCTCCCTTAGATACTCATCAGATGCTAAGGTTATAGCTCTTTCATCCATCTGATAAGATCAAGGTACATACAGTGTAAGTATTACAACACCTTAACAGTCTTGCACCTTTTAAAGCAAAAATTACAGATAGAAAAATGAGTTATGCTGGATCTCAGTCAACTCTGTCACTATTATGCTGGTGCTCAAGAGCAAATTTTCTAATAACTGTACTGGTCAGTAACAGAGTTGATTGTCACGCAGAAAAACTCAAGGCTTCCTTAAGAATCTTTTTATTTTTCAATGCAATTATAAGAAGTTCAGGAAGAAGGGGGGAGGGACTGCAAGATTCCTGATATAGCAGCAAAAAAAGTTTTGACCCCCCCTTCCTAACAACAGACTATCATGACCTCTATCCCACAGTGCAAAAAGATCTACAAACCCCATCCCAGGTATTAGCCTCCATCAAAACCCATTATCTTGGCCCCAATATTTTATTGTGGGCAATGATCCTGTAAAAAAGGAAGCCGGCCAAACCTATGCCTATATTTTTCCAGTAAGCCCCTTTCAGAAAAATACCATAATACTCTTTATTGTGCATGTTTAGTGTCAAATTTAGGCTAAAATGTGTTTTGGTTTCCTTGGTTTTTAGTTCAGGTGGCTACTTAACATTTGTTGCTTTTCCAGTAAAGCCTGCTCATGAAAGAGTATTCTTGGTAGTTTTCTGGAACCATGTAAAATCCTACTTTCTACCTAAAAATGCCCGCAAGCTCATGGAATATAAGAGCCATTCAGATAAACTTTATTACCTTCAAACATAAACTAAGTCAGAATACGTACACTATATAGTACAAGCATTTGAAACTTATAAAAATAATTTCAAATTTAACCCTTTCAATACCGAGAAGGCCTTAGAGATTTTACTTTGGCTAATGGCAGACAATTTTACTCGTCAAAGGGAGACGTCTTTGTAGCGAGCAGAAGCTAGACCAATTAGTTAAGCTAGTACAGTAACACAATTAATGTAATACCAGTATTGTAAACAATATACAAATAAAACAACACTGTGCAAGCCATTACAATCACCTTACCTTTTCTTCCCGTATTTTAGTTATGACGCTGTCATCGACTCCTCGTTTCGTGAGGAATGTACAAACTTGAATGAGAGGAAATTTGGTATAATAATAAAGAACTTATCTCCTCATCTAAGTTTAAGGGGACTCTTAAGCTTAAGCTTATACTGTATATGAGCTGAGTAAGCTAATAAGGATCAATAATTAAGTTTTAACTTGCAAAATCTTTGCCTCAATACTAATTCTGGTTGCTGTCGATTCCTAGCTAATAAAATGGGGTTGCAACTAGTTTAGTCCTAACTTAGCGAAACACATACGTGAATGATTATCTATGTGAAATGGAGCAAGAAACACGATCAAAACTAAAGAAGAGAATGGTCGATCCACTGTGCTCTGCTCGTTAGCTCAATATGGAACGCTTTTACAACCTTGGAACCTGCATATTATCCTAAGGTCTCTACAGCACATTTAACAGATGAAATGTTCTTATGTTCTAAAAAACAGATTTCACGCCTTTGACGGCTAATTTGAATTTAAATGCAATTAATCTTACCTCGTCAGTGTTCGCCATCATGATGAATAGCTATAACTGAAGCAGTTTTCGCACGTGTTTGTTGCACAAAGCCTGGTGTCCAGTCTAACTAAGTGTCGATCGACAGTTATAAGTGTCGATCGACAGTTATTAAGTGTCGACGAGCGAAAAAAGAGAGATGCTTTCGATGGCCCTTATAAGCCACCGTAAAAATCTCTGTAATAAGGACTCGATGCCGGATGCCTCTAACCGTGCGCCCTACTAGTACTGATCACAGCTAGTGAAAACCATTAACTTTCAACATGCTCTCACAAGTTTTCAAAGAGTGAGATTATGACCGAGAGTCAAAATCTCGGAAATCAAGAATTGATAAGACGCGCTCCACACAATCGGCCCAAGTAGTACTAGTCACAGCTAGTAAGAACCATGAACTTTCAACATACTCTTACAAGTTTTGAAGGCGTGAGAATATCACCCAGAGCCAAAATCTCAGATATCAAGAATGGATGTGAGATGCCTCTCACCGTGCGCACAAGTAGTACTGATCACAACTAGTAAAAAGCGCCAACTTTCAACATGCTCGCACAAGTTTTCAAAGAGTGAGATTATTACCGAGAGCCAAAATCTCGGAAATAAGGAATTGATCGGACGCGCTCCACACCGGGCGCACAAGCAGTACTCGTCACAGCTAGTAAGAACATTCTACTTTCAACATGCTCTTAAAAGTGTTCAAAGACTGAGAATATCAGCCAGAGTAAAAATCTCGAAATACTGGAATTGATGAGTGGCACCCCATACCATGCGCACAGGTAGAACTTAGCACAGTTTGAAAAACCAGCTGCTTTCAAGATGCTCTCACAATTTTCAAAGAGTGTGATTATGACCTAGAGTCAAAATCTCGGAAATGAGGAAATGATGGGACGAGCTCCACACCGTACGCACAAGTAGTACTCGTCACAGCTACTAAGAACCATCTTCTTTAAACATGCTCTCACAAGGTTTCAAAGAATTGATGTGAGATCCCTCTCACCGTGCGAAATGCTTGTACTGATCACAGCTAGTGAAAACCACCAACTTTCAACATGGTCACACAAGTTTTCAAAGAGGGAGATTATGACCGAGAGTCAAAATCTCGGAAAACAGGAATTTGTGGGACGCGTTCCACAGCGTGAGCACAAGTAGTACCCCTCACAGCGAGTAAGAACCACCTACTTTCAACATGTTGTCACAAGTTTTCAAAGACTGAGAATATCACGCAGAGTAAATATCTCGGAATAAAGGAATTGATCAGTGGCACCCCATAGCTTTCGCACAAGTAGAACTGAGCACAGCTCGAAAAAACCACCTGCTTTCAACATGCTCTCACAACTTTTCAAAGGGTGAGGTTATCACCGAAAGACAAAATCTCGGAAATCAGGAATTGATGGGACGCGCCCCCACACCGTGCGAACAAGTAGTACTCGGCACATCAAGTAAGAACCATCTACCTTCAACATGCTCTTACAAGTTTCCAAAGAGTGAGAATATTACCCAGAGCCAAAATCTCTGAAATCAGGAATTGATGTGAGATGCCTCTCACCGTGCAAAACGCTTCTACTGATCACAGTTAGTGAAAACCACCAACTTTCAACAAGCTCTCACAAGTTTTCAAAGAGTGAGATTATGACCGACAGTTAAAATCTCGGAAATGAGGAATTGATGGGACGCCCACCAAACCGTGCGTACAAGTAGTACTCGTGATCGCGAGAAGAAACATCTACTTTCAACATGCTGTTACAAATTTTCAAGGACTGAGAATATCACGCAGAGTAAAAATCTCGGAAAAAGGAATTGATGAGTGGCACCCCATACCCTGCCCACAAGTAGAACTGAGAAGAGCGTGTAAAAACCACCTGCTTTCAACATGCTCTCAAAAGAGTGAGATTATCACCGACAGTCAAAATCTCGGATTTTAGGAGTTAATGCGACGCGCTCCACACCGTGCGCACAAGTAGTACTCGGCACAACAAGTAAGAACCATCCACCTTCAACATGCTCTTACAAGTTTTCAAAGAGTGCGAATATAACCCAGAACCAAAATCTCTTTAATAAGGAATCAATGCAAGATGCCTCTAACAGTGCGCCCTACTAGTACTGATCACAGCTAGTGAAAACCATTAACTTTCAACATGCTCTCACAGGTTTTCAAAGAGTGAGATTTTGACCGAGGATCAAAATCTCGGAAAACAGGAATTGATGGAAGAAACTCCACACCGTTCGCACAAGTAGTACTCGTCACAGCTACTAAGAACCATCTTCTTTAAACATGCTCTCACAAGTTTTCAAAGAATTGCGCACAACTAGTACTGATCATAGCTAGTGGAAAATAACAACTTTCAAAATGCTCTCACAAGTTTTCAAAGAGTGAGATTATGACTGAGGGTCAAAATCTCGGAAATCAAGAATTGATGGACGCGCTCCACACCGTGCGCACAAGTAGTACTCGTCACAGCTAGTAAGAACAATCAACTTTCAACATTCTCTTACAAGTTTTGAAGGAGTGAGAATATCACCATGAGCGAAAATCTCTAATAACATGAATTGATGGGAGATGCCTCTCACTATGCGCACAACTACAATTGATGACAACTAGTAAAAACCACCAACTTTCGACATGCTCTCACAAGTTTTGAAAGAGTGAGATTATACCGAGAGTCAAAATCTCGGAAGCAGGAATTGATAGGACGAAGTCCACACCGTGCGCACAAGTGGTACTCGTCACAGCTAGTAAGAACCATCTACTTTCAACATGCTGTTAAAAGTTTTCAAAGACTGAGAATAGCAGGCAGAGCAAATATCTCGAAAAAGCAATTGATGAGTGGCACCCATACCGTGCTAACAAGTAGAAAACCAGCACAGCTGGAAAAAACCACCTGCTTTCAACATGCTCTCACAACTTTTCAAAGAGTAAGATTATCACCGAGAGTCAAAATCTCGGTAATCAGGATTGATGGGACGCGCTCCACAAAGTGCGCACTAGTAGTACTCGTCACAGCTAGTAAGAACCATCTACTTTCAACATGCTCTTACAAGTTTTCAAAGACTGAGAATATCACCCAGAGCCAAAATCTCTGAAATCAGGAATTGATGTGAGATTCTCACACCGTGCGCACAACTAGTACTATTCACAGCAAGTGAAAACCATCAACTTTTCAACATTGCTCTCACAAGTTTTAAAAGAGTGAGATTATGACCGAGAAACAAAACTCTGAAATTAGGATTTTATGGGACACGTTCGACACCGCGCTCAAAATAGGACTCGTCACAGCCACTAAGAACCGGCTACTTTCAACATGCTCTTACAAGTTTTGAAGGAGTGAGAATATCACCAGAGCGAAAATATCTGATATCACGAATTAATGTCAGATGCCTCTCACCGTGCGCACAACTACAACTGATGACAACTAGTAAAAACCACCAACTTTCGACATGCTCTCATAAGTTTTGAAAGAGTGACATTATGACCGAGAGTCAAAATCTCGAAATAAGGAATTAATGGAAAAAACTCCACACCGTGCGCACAAGTTGTACTTGTCACAGCAAGTAAGAACCATCTACTTTCAACATGATGTTACTAGTTTTTCAAAAACTTAGAATATCGCCAGAATAAAAATCACTGAAATGTGAGATGCCTCACACAATGCGCACAACTAGTACTGATCACAACTAGTAAAAACCACCAACTTTCTACATGCTCTCACAAGTTTTGAAGGAGTGAGAATATCACCCAGAGCAAAAATCTCTAAAATCAGGAATTGATGTGAGATGCTCTCACCGTGCGCACAACTAGTACTGAACACAGGCAGTGAATACCGACAACTTTCAACATGCTCTCACAAGTTTTCAAAGAGTTAGATTATGACCGAGAGTCAAAATCTGGAGATCAGGAATAGATGGGACGCGCTCCACACCGTGCGCACAAGTAGTACTTGACACCGGCTAGTAAGAACCATCTACTTTCAACATGCTCTTACAAGTTTCCAAAGAGTGAGAATATCACGCAGAGCAAAAATCTCTGAAATCAGGAATTGGTGTAAGATGCCTCGAACCGTCCGCACGGCTTGTACTGATCTCAGCTAGTGAAAACCACCAACTTTCAACATGCTCTCACAAGTTTTCAAAGAGTGATATTATGACCTAGGATCAAAATCTCGGAAACAGGAATTGATGGAAGAAACTCCACACCGTTCGCACAAGTAGTACTCGTCACAGCTACTAAGAACCATCTCTTTAAACATGCTCTCACAAGTTTTCAAAGAATTGATGTGAGATGCCTCTCACCGTGCGCACAACTAGTACTGATCATAGCTAGTGGAAAAAATAACAACTTTCAAAATGCTCTCACAAGTTTTCAAAGAGTGAGATTATGACTGAGGGTCAAAATCTCGGAAATCAAGAATTGATGGGACGCGCTCGACACCGTGCGCACAAGTAGTACTCGTCACAGCTAGTAAGAACAATCAACTTTCAACATTCTCTTACAAGTTTTGAAGAAGTGAGAATATCACCAAGAGCGAAAATCTCTAAATAACATGAATTGATGGAGATGCCTCTCACTATGCGCACAACTAGAATTGATGACAACTAGGAAAAACCACCAACTTTCGACATGCTCTCACAAGTTTTGAAAGAGTGAGATTATAACCGAGAGTCAAAATCTCGGAAAGCAGAATTGAAGGACGAAGTCCACACCGTGCGCACAAGTGGTACTCGTCACAGCTAGTAAGAACCATCTACTTTCAACATGCTGTTAAAAGTTTTCAAAGACTGAGAATAGCAGGCAGAGCAAATATCTCGGAATAAAGCAATTGATGAGTGGCACCCGATACCGTGCTAACAAGTAGAAACCAGCACAGCTGGAAAAAACCACCTGCTTTCAACATGCTCTCACATCTTTTCAAAGAGTGAGATTATCACCGAGAGTTAAAATCTCGGTAATCAGGAATTGATGGGACGCGCTCCACACAGTGCGCACTAGTAGTACTCGTCACAGCTAGTAAAGACCATCTACTTTCAACATGCCCTTACAAGTTTTCAAAGACTGAGAATATCACCCAGAGCCAAAAATCTCTGAAATCAGGAATTGATGTGAGATTCCTCACACCGTGCGCACAACTAGTACTATTCACAGCAAGCAATGAAAACCATCAACTTTCAACATGCTCTCACAAGTTTTAAAAGAGTGAGATTATGACCGAGAGACAAAATCTCTGAAATTAGGATTTTATGGGACACGTTCGACACCGCGCACACAAATAGGACTCGTCACAGCTACTGAGAATCGGCTACTTTCAACATGCTCTTACAAGTTTTGAAGGGGTGAGAATATCACAAGAGCGAAAATCTCTGATATCACGAATTAATGTCAGATGCCTCTTACCGTGCGCACAACTAGAACTGATGACAACTAGTAAAAACCACCAACTTTCGACATGCTCTCATAAGTTTTGAAAGAGTGACATTATGACCGAGAGTCAAAATCTCGGAAATAAGGAATTATGGGAGAACTCCACACCGTGCGCACAAGTAGTACTTGTCAAAGCTAGTAGGAACCATCTACTTTCAACATGATGTTACTAGTTTTCAAAGACTAAAAATATCGCCCTTAATAAAAATCTCTGAAATGTGAGATGCCTCACACAATGCGCACAACTAGTACTGATCACAACTAGTAAAACCACAACTTTCTACATGCTCTCACAAGTTTTGAAGGAGTGAGTATATCATTCAGAGCAAAAATCTCTAAAATCAGGAATTGATGTGAGATGCTCTCACCGTGCGCACAACTAGTACTGAACACAGGCAGTGAATACCGACAACTTTCAACATGCTCTCACAAGTTTTCAAAGAGTTAGATTATGACCGAGAGTCAAAATCTGGGAGATCAGGAATTGATGGACGCGCTCCACACCGTTCGCACAAGTAGTACTTGACACAGCTAGTAAGAACCATCTACTTTCAACATGCTCTTACAAGTTTCCAAAGAGTGAGAATATCACGCAGGACAAAAAATCTCTGAAATCAGAATTGGTGTAAGATGCCTCTAACCGTCCGCACGGCTTGTACTGATCTCAGCTAGTGAAAACCACCAACTTTCAACATGCTCTCACAAGTTTTCAAAGAGTGAGATTATGACCGAGAGTCAAAATCTCGGTAAACAGGAATTTATGGTACGCGCTGCACACCGTGTGCACAAGTAGTACTCGTCACACTAGTAAGAACCATCTACTTTGAACATGCTCTTAGAAGCTTCCAAAGACTGAGGATATCACCCAGAGTAAAAATCTTGGAATACAGGAATTGATGAGTGGCACCCCAAACAGTGCGAACATGTGAAATGAGAACAGCTTGTAAAATCCACCTGCTTTCAACATGCTCTCACAAGTTTTCAAAGAGTGAGATTATGACCGTAGGTCAAAATCCCGGAAATCAGGAATTGATGGGACGCGCTGCATACTATTCGCACAAGTAGTACTCGTCACAGCTAGTGAGAACCATCTTTTTCCAACATGCTCTCACAAGTTTTCAAGAGTGAGATTATGACGAGATCAAAATCTGGGAAAACAAGAATTGATAGAACAAACTCCACACCGATCGCACAAGTAGTACTTGTCACAGCTACTAAGAACCACCTTCTTTCAGCAATTGATGGGACGCGCTCCACACCGTGCGCACAAGTAATACTTGTCACAGCTTGTTAGAACCATTTACTTTCAACATGCTCTTACAAGTTTTTAAAGACTGAGAATATCACCAGAGCCAAAATCTCTGAAATAAGCAATTGATGTGAGATGTTTCACACCGTGCGCACAACCAGTACTGATCACAGCTTGTGAAAACCACCAACTTCCAACATGCTCTCACAAGTTTTCAAAGAGTGAGATTATGACCAAGAGTCAAAATCTCGGAGATCAGAAATTGATGTGACGCGCTCCACACCGTGCGCACAAGTAGTACTCGTCACAGCTAGTAAGAACCATCTACTTTCAACATGCTCTTACAAGGTTTCAAGACTGAGAATATTACCCAGAGTAGAAATCTCGGAATACAGGAATTGATGAGTGGAACCCCATACCTTGCGCACAAGTAGAACTGAGCACAGGTTGTAAAAACAACCTCTTTTGAACATGCTCACATAAGTTTTCAAAGAGTGAGATTATGACCGAGAGTCAATATCTTGGAAATGAGGAATCGATAGGACGTGCTCCACACCGTGTGCAGAGGTAGTACTCGTCACAGCTTGTAAGAACGATGTACTTTCAACATGCTCTTACAAGTTTTCAAAGAGTGAGAATATCACCCAGAGCCAGAATTTCCGAAATCAGGAAAATATGTGAGATTCCTGTCTCCGTGCGCACAACTAGTACTGATCACAGCTAGTGAAAACCAACAACTTTCAACATGCTCTCAAAAGTTTTTAAGGAGTGAGATTATGACCGAAAGGTAAGATCTCGGAAATCAGGAATTGATGGGACGCGCTCCACACCAGGCGCACAAGCAGTACTCGTAACATCTAGTAAGAAGGATCTACTTTCAAGATGCTCTTAAGTTTTAAAAGACTGAGAATATCACCTAAAGTAAACATCTCCTAATACAGGAATTGATGAGTTGCACCCCATACCGTGCGCACAAGTAGAACTGAGCACAGCTTGTAAAAACCACCTGCTTTCAACATGCTCTCACAAGTTTTCAAAGAGTGAGATTATGACCGAGAGTAAAAATCTCGGAAATCAGGAATTGATGGGGAGCGCTCCAAACCGTGCGCACAAGTAGTACTCGTCAAAGCTGGTAAGAAACATTTACTTTCATCATGCTCTTACAAGTGTTAAAAGATTGAGAATATCACGAAGAACCAAAATCTGTAAAATCAGGAATTTATGTGAGATGCCGCACACCGTGCGCGTAACTAGTTCTGATCACAGCTAGTGAAAATCACAAACTTTCAAGATGGTGTCAATAGTTTTCACAGAGTTAGATTTTGACCGAGAGTAAAAATCTCGGAAATCAGGAATTGATGGGAAGCGCTCCACACCGTGCGCACAAGTAGGACTCGTCACAGCTAGTAAGAACCATCTAGTTTCAACATGCTCTTGGAACCCAGAGTAAGATTCTCGTAACACATTAATTGATGAGTTGCACTCCATACCGTGCGCAAAGGTAGAACTGAGCACAGCTTGTAAAAACCATCTGGTTTCAACATGCTCTCACAAGTTTTCAAAGAGTGAGATGATGACCAAGAGTCAAAATCTCGGAAATCAGGATTTGATTGGAGGTGCCGCACACCGTGCGCACAAGTTTTCAAAGGGTGAGATTGTGACGAAGTGTCAAACTATCGGAACTCAGGAATTGTTCGATCGCGCTCCACACCCTGCGCTCAAGTAGTACCATCACAGCTAGTAACAACCTTCTATTTTCAACATGCTCTTACAAGTTTTCAAAGAGTGAGACTATCACCCAGAGTCAAAATATCGGAACTCAGCAATTGTTGGGACGCGCTCCAAACCTTGCCATCAAGTAGTAACCATCGCAGCTCGTAACAACCATCTACTCTTAACATGCTCATACCAGGTTTCTAACAGTGAGATTATGACCGAGAGTCAAAATCTCCTAAAGGAGGATTTGATGGAAGGCGCTCCACTCCGAGCAAAGAGGTAGCTCTCATCAAAGCTAGTAAAAAAACCTACTTTCAACATCCTCTCGAAACTTTTCAAAGAGTGAGATTATGATCGAGAGTCAAAATCTCGGAAACCAGGAATTGATCGGACGCAATCCACACAATGCGCACGAGTAGTACTCGTCACACGTAGTAGAACCATCTTCTTTTAACATGCTCTCACAAGTTTTCAAAACATAAAAATATGACCCGGAATGAAAATCTCGGAATTCAGGAATTGATGAGAGGCATCCCATACCGTGCGCACAAGTAGAACTCAGCACAGCTTGTAAAAACCACCTACTTTCGAAATGCTCTTACAAGTTTTCAAAGAGTGAGATTATGACCAAGACTCAAAATCTCGGAAATCAGGAATTGATGGGACCCGCTAAACAACTTGCGCACAAGTAGTACTCGTCACAGCTAGTAAGAACCATCTACTTTCAACATGCCCTTACAAGTTATCAAAAGAGTCAGAATATCACCCTGAGCTAAAATCTCGGAAATCAGGAATTGATGTGAGATGCCTCACACCGTGCGCGCAACTAGTATTGATCACGGCTACTGAAAACCACCAACTTTCGAAATGCTCTTAGACGTTTTCAAAGAGTGACATTATCACCCAGAGTCAAAATCTCGAAAATCATTAACTGATGGTATGCGCCCGACAAAGTGCGCACAAGTAGTTCTCATCAAAGCTAGTAAAATCCACCTACTTTTAACATACTCTCACAAGTTTTCAAAGAGTGAGATTATGACCGAGCGTTAAAATCTGGTTAATCAGGAATTGATGGGACGCGCTCCCCACCGTGCGCACAACTAGTACTTGTCACTGCTGGTAAGAACCATCTACTTTCAACATGCTCTTACAAGTTTTCAAAGACTGAGAATATCACCCACAGGAAAAAATCTCGGAATTCAGGAATAGATGAGAGGCACCCCATACCGCGCGCACAAGTAGAACAGACCACAGCTTGTGAAAACCACCTACTTTCGAAATTCTCTTACAAGTTTTCAAAGAGTGAGATTAGCACCGAGAGTCAAAATCTCGGAACTTAGGACATGATGGGACGCCTTCCACACCGGGCGCACAAGTAGTACTCGTCACAGCTAGTAACAAACATCTACTTTCAACATGTTCTCACAAGATTTCAAAGAGTAAGAATATCATTTAGAGTCAAAATGTCCTAAATCAGGAATTGATGGGAGGCGCCCCACACCGTGCGCACAAGTAGTACTGATTAGAGCTAGTAAAAACCACATACTTCCGAAATGCTCTTACAAGTTTTCAAAGAGTGAGATTATGAATGAGTCAAAATATCGCAACTCAGGAATTGTTGGGACGCGCTCCTCACCTTGCGCTCAAGTAGTACCTATCGCAGCTCGTAACGACCATCTACTTTGAAGATGCTGTTACAAGCTTTCAAAGAGTGAGATTATCACCCAGAGTCAAAATCACGAGAATAAGGAATTGATGGGAGGCGAAATACACAGTGCGCAAAGCAAGTTGTAATCAAAGCTAGAAAGAACCGCTTGCTTTCAATATGCTCTCACAAGTTTTCAAAGTTTGAGATTATGACCGAGAGTCAAAATCTCGGAAAGCAGGAATGTATGGGACTTGCTCCACACGGTGCGCACAAGTAGTTTTCATCACATGTACCATGTACTTTCAAGATGCTCTTACAAGTTAGCAAACACTGAGAATATCACCCAGGGTCAAGATCTCGGAAATCAGGAATTGATAAGAGGCGCCCCCATACCGTGCGCCAACTAGTACTGATCACAGCTAGTGAAAACCACTTACTTTGGAAATGCTCTTACAACTTTTCAAAGAGTGAGATTATGACGAAGAGTCAAAATATCGGAACTCAGGAATTATTCGATTGAGTTCCACACTGTGCGCTCAAGTACTACACAACACAGCTAGTAACAATCATCTACTTTCAACATGCTCTTAAAAGTTTTTAAAAGATGAGATTATCACCGAGAGTCAAAATCTCGGAAATCAGGAATTGATGGTAGGCGCCCCACACCGTGAGCACAAGTAGTTCTCATCAAAGGTGGTAAAAACCACCTACTTTCAACATGCTCTCACAAGGTTTCAAAGCGTGAGATTATGACCGAGAGTCAAAATCTCGGAAATCATGAATTGATGGGACGCGCTCCACACCGAGTTCTAAAATCTGGTAAATCGGGAATTGATTGGAAGTGCCCCCACCGTGCGCACAAGAATTACTTGACACAGCTAGTAAGAACCATCGACTGTCAACATGCTCTTACAAGTTTTCAAAGAGTGAAATTATAAACCAGAGTCAATATCACGACAATGAGGAAGTTATTGTAGCCGCCCCACACCATGCGAAAAAGTAGTTCTTATAAGAGCTAGTAAAAACCAACTGCTATCAACATGCTCTCACAAGTTTTCAAAAGCGTGAGATTATAACAAAGCGTCAAAATCGCGGAAATCAGGAATTGATGGGGCTCGCTCCACACCGTGCGCACAAGTACTACTCGTCACATCTAGTAAGAACCATCTAATTTCAACATGCCTTTAAACGTTTTCAAAGAGTGAGAATATCACCCAGAGTCAAAATCTCGGAAATCAGGAATTGATCGGAGGCGCTCCACACCGTGCGCACAAGTAGTACTGGTCACAGCTAGTAAGAACCATCTACTTTCAACATGCTCTTACAAGTTTTCAAAGACTGAGAATATCACCCAGAGTAAAAATCTCGGAATACAATAATTGATAAGTAGCACCCCATAACCGTGCGCACAACTAGAACTGAGCACAGCTGGTAAAAACCACTGCTTTCAACATGATCTCACAAGTTTTCAAAGAGTGAGATAATGACCGAGAGTCAAAATCTTTGAAATCAGGACTTGATGGGACGCGCTCCACGCCGTGCGCACAAATAGTACTGGTCACAGCTAGTAAGAACCATCAACGTTCAACATGCGGAGGACTGGGACTGGCAGCATGGCGTACGGACGTGCTTTCTAACTGTCGGCACGCAATGGGTTTCTATGCCTAGTTTTCTGAACCTGCGATATTGCAAATGTCGTCTTAACATTTCTTCGATCAAATGTTTTAACTTTATAGGGTTAAAACGATTTTTTTGTATGGGAAATAAGCGAAAAAAAAAAGGGATCGAGCTCCTCAGCCAACGAAGAAGAAGCCATGGCGACTGATCTTAAAGACTCCATCGACTCCTTAAAAAAGGCTATGGAGAACGGCTTCGCTAGTCTACGTGAGGAAGTGACCAGACTACGCGAGGACTTTAAAACGAAACCGAAGCGATGAAGGCCTAACTTAAAGCTCTTGAGCAAAGCATAACCTTCACTCAAAACGACGTGGACACTTTAAAGGAGACTACGGAAAACAATTCAAAGGAAATAAAGTCTGGTTTGGACGTTTTGAACAAAAAATTGAAGTCTTAGAAAACAGACTGAAGGCTGAAACAGAAAACAACATCAAGCTGGAACAGTATACGAGGCGGGAGAATCTGAGGTTCAACAACATAACGGAGATTGAGAAAGAAGATTGCAAGATTTTAATACACAGAGTTATTCAGAACGAAATGGGTATCGATACCTCGGACATAAAGTTCCACGCTGTACACAGAGTGGGTGTAAAGCAGGAGGGCAGATGCAGACCTATCATTGCACGTTTCATTAGTCGTCAGGATAGAGATTTAATATGGCAAAACAGAGGTAAGATTAAAAATTCGGATAACTACCTCGATGCTTGCATAACAGAGGACTTTGCGAGAGCGATACAACTAGAGAGAAAAACTTTAATTAAAGCCATGATGAAGGCAAGAGAGAGCGCGGGTCTTCCAGATGCAAAAGTTGTTGGGCGTTTTCTCATCATCAATAACGAAAGATACGACCACAACCATATTCCGGAATATTTAAAATAATGTAGACATTTATATTAAGTCAATATTTCTCTTTTTTTCCCTTTTGTTAAGACATCAAAGAATTAAGAATTGCATGATATGCAAATTTTTACAAAAAGGCTAACGAACCCTTTAAAACACAATCCTGCTGGGACTTAACATACCTGGAATAGCTTATTTTAATGTGTCGTATGGTAATTTGTTTTGTTCCTTAGTGACTCCCTTTGTTAGGTGTATGTTTAATCCTGTTTTTTTGACAGACAAGCCATTCAGCTAGTATTTTGTAGCACTGCTCCCAAAAATAAAATTAAAAAACCTGTATTATTCCGAAAATGAATATTAAAACAAGTTCACTTAATGTTCGCGGTATGGGAGACAAACTGAAGCGAAGAGAAACATTTAACTGGCTAAGAGCAAAAATTTTCATATTGATCTTCTTCAAGAGGTGCACTGCAGTACCAATACAATATCTTTGTGGTCATCAGAATGGGGTTACAAATCAATTTTTAGCTGCCTCTCCAGCGCTAGGGGTGGTACTGCTATCCTGTTTAACAACAACTTCTCATTTGAAATTTTGCGGATCTACTCGGACACAAACGGCAGATTCATTATTTGCAACATCAAAACTGAAGATAAATGTATCACCTTGGCAAACTTATATGCTCCAACAATGACGAACCTAGATTATTTCAAGATTTCTTTGTCCACGTAGATGATTTTCAGTGCGATCATTTAATAATAGGCGGCGACTTCAACCTTGTCCTAGATCTAAATAATAATAATAATAATAATAATAATAATAATAATAATAACGATTTATTAGTAGTACTTCCACAAGGTGGCTCTTCGCCTACTAATTACAAATCTCAAATCAAATCAAATTAAATCAAATGTTGGTTTTGAGGAGAGGGGAAAACCGGAGTACCCGGAGAAAAACCTCTCGGAGCAGAGTAGAGAACCAACAAACTCAGCCCACATATGACACCGAGTCGGGAATCGAACCCGGGACACATTGTGGAAGGCAAGTGCTCTCACCACTGCGCCAACCCTGCTCCCCGATAAATAAATAAATAAAGATAAGAAAGGTGGCCGCTACAAAACACACACCAATTCAGTCAAAACCTTAGAAAAATTCATTGATGAGCTAAATCTTATTGACGTGTGGCGGGTTTTAAATCCCGATATTCTGCGATACACATGGCGCCAAAAAAAAAAACGGAAATTCACTGCAGACTAGATTTTTAAGTCAAAGCTTAATGTGTTATGTAATAGGAGCTGACATTACTATGGGTTTTAAAACAGACCACTCTATGATAGTAATCAATATAGCACTCCATTCAAATGAGCGGGGACCTGGCTATTGGAAATTGAACACTTCTTTTCTTTCCGAAATTGACTATGTCAATCAAATTCGATCGGTAATTAAAAATGTGCATGATGAATACAAGCACGACAACAACGTGAACCCTGCCCTGCTGTGGGAGGTAATTAAACTGAAAATCCGGGAACATTCTTTAAAGTATGCAGCCAATAAAAAGAAATGTATGACAAGAACGGAAGAAGAACTAGAGAAGAATATTAACATTCTACAAAATATAATAGAGACAAATAGCTCTGAAAATCAAGAAAAGATGCAGGCTTTTAGGGAACTGGAGGTCAAAAAAGCTGAATTAGAGAAAATAATTGAGTATAAAACTAAAGGTGCAATCTTGCGAGCTAAGAGCAGATGGCATAATGAAGGGGAAAAAACACAAAAATATCCTAACTCTTGAGAAAAGACATTGCAGGAATGGAGTAATAAGCCAATTAAAACTTGGAGAAAATGTGTTTGTAACGAAGGACAAAGAGATTTTAAGTGAATGTGAAAAGTTTTATCAAAACCTCTATAAATCAACTATTGACACTCGGCACCTTCATGGACGGCAATTTCTTCGGCGACCTTAAGGACAAAACTTTAGACCCAGACGAAAGGAAAAAAGTGAAGGTCCACTGACTAAACTAGAATGCCTGGAGTCATTGAAATCTATGGCCCTGAAAATCACCTGGAACAGATGGTATTCCTGCAGAATTTTATAAAGTCTTTTGGCGAGACATCGCTGACGACTTACAGGCAATTAACTATGGCTTTGAGAAAGGACAACTTTCAGTGTCGCAAAAGAGAGGAATAATCAAATTAATACCTAAAACGGATGTAGAACTCAATCAGGTAAAAAATTGGCGTCCCATTACTTTACTTAATTGTGACTATAAATAGCAGCTAAAGCAATTGCAAACAGGGTTAAAAAAGCTCTTCCGAAGCTGATAAATAACGATCAAACTGGATTTATGAGGGGAAGATTTATTGGAGAGAATATCAGGCTAATTGATGGCGTCATAAAGTTTCCAGCGACCAAAAATATTCCAGGTTTACTACTCTTTTTAGATTTTGAAAAAGCTTTCGACACAGTGGAATGGGCCTTCATTCGCAAAACGCTTCTACATTTCAATTTTGGCCTTCTTTGGTGAACTGCATTAATACTTTTTACAATAACTCTGAAAGCTGTGTCTTAAACAATGGCTGGTCTTCAAACTTCTTCAAACTAGAAAGAGGAGTTAGGCAGGGATGCCCCTTATCACCGTATCTTTTTATCCTTGCGTAGAGATTTAGCTGAAAAAGTAAGGACCTGTCAAGATATAAAAGGAATTAAGGTTTTGGGACAAGAAATTAAAATCAGTCAGCCAATATGCGGATGATACTACTCTTATCTTAGATGGTTAAAATGAAGCCTTCAGGTCCCTCTTTGCAGGTCCTGGATGATTTCAGGAAAATTTCAGGTTTAAAATTAAATGACAAGAAAACAGAGGTCCTCTGGATAGGAGCTAACAAAGGAGTGGGGTCATTCTCTGTCCAGAAAAAGATTTTAAATGGGTTAAGAAAAAAGTAAAAGCTTTAGGTGTCTGGTTTTCAACCAACCCAGAAGAAGTCACGGTGTAAACTTTTCTGAAAAGCAGGTGAAAATAACCAACTGCCTAAGCTGCTGGGAAAACCGACGACTAAACTTAATGGGGAAAATAACGGTTTTAAAGAGCCTGATTGCCTCTCAACAGAGCACTATATTTTAAATAAAATTAATAAAGTTTTCTTCAATTTTTTATGGAATGGAAAGGGCGACAAGATTAAACGGGACATAATGATAGGGGATTACTGTCAAGGAGGCCTAAGAATGATAGACATACAATCTTTTAATAAAGCACTTAAAACCATGTGGGTCATTAAATATCTTGACGAGACAAACTTAGGTAAATGGAAACTTTTTTTTGACGACGAGTTAAAAAATTACGGTGGTACTGCTGTTTTCAAAGGTAATTTTAAAAAAGAAGATTTACCCAAATTAAAGGATTATCGGATGTATTTATTAAAGAAATTTTGCAAATTTGGTCTGAGACCAGCTATGAAGATAACCTAAATTCTTTTGAACACTTCCTCTCAATGAGCTTGTGGCATAATTCTCTAATAAGAATTGAAAACAGGCCAGTGTACTATAAAGAATGGTTTGTTAAAGGTATTTCAAAGGTTTCACATCTAATGAAGAATGCAAACACTTCTTTCTTTTTATGAATTCACTGAACGATACAATATTAAAACAAACTTTCTCAGTTTCAATGGTTTGATTTCTTCTTTAAAATCTCTCAGGGAGAGATGTAAAGTTAGTATGCATATAAGGGACGGCAATTATCAAAGCTTCGTTGAAACTTTATTAAAGGCCAAAAAGCCTAATAGAATAGTATACAAAAAAATGATTACTGTGAAACAACACGCCCAGCTCAAAGTCAAGAAAAAATGGGTGCTGGACTGCTATATGAAAACTCGTGAAGACGTTGATTGGAAATTTGTTTACCAAGCCCCATTCAAATACATTAAATTAACCAAATTAATCACCTTCCAGTTTAAACTTCTTCATCGAAGGTTAGCTACAAATGATTTTCTTAAGAAAATAGGACTCAAGCAAAGCGATATTTGTACCTTTTGTGAACTTGAAATTGAGAGTCTAATTCAATTATTTTGGTCCTGCAGTGTAACCTCCTCTTTTTGGAGAGATTTTAAAGGCTGGATTACAGATAACCTTGACAACGCAACAATTTTAGAGAATATTAACCTTGACGCAGCAATTGCTTTAGGCCTCAGGCCGAATCTTTTTCACAAACAAATATACCTCTACTTCCTACTTGCCAGATATTTTATATGGATCTGTAAGACACAAGGGAAAGCTCCTAAGCTTGAAAATTTCCTTAGCTTTTCGACACTCTTCATTTAGTTTGGTCTCCTATGTCACGCACCATCATCAACTAGAAAGCAGTGTAATCTTCTTCTTAGTTCCTTTTTTTTTCTTCGTATTGGTATGTCTGGCCTGTCTTTCTGTTTTTATGTATGTACATATTCATGTATTGTTTTGTATGTATTTAATTAAAGATGTTTAGACAAGTACACAAGTAGCGTTAGTGCTGTAAGATCCATGGCTGTATTAATTAACTTTTTTGTAAGCAACTTTTCTACTGTAATGTCTACATATAATGTTATATTGTAATAAAGTTTGTATATTAAAAACTTTCAACATGCTCTTACAAGTTTTCAAATACTGAGAATATCACCCAGAGTAAAAATCTCGGAATACAGGAATTATGAGTACACCCCATACAGTGCGGACAAATAGAACTAAGCACAGCTTGTAAAAACCATCTGCTTTCAACATGCTCTCACAAGTTTTCAAAGAATGAGATTATGACCGAGAGTCACAATCTCGGAAATCAGGAATTGAGGGGACGCGCTCCACACCGTGCGCAGAAGTAGCACTCGTGACACCTAGTAAGAACCATCTACTTTCAACATCCTCTTACAATTTTTCAAGGAGTGAGAATATCACCCAGAGCCAAAATCTCTGAAATCAGGAATTGATGTTAGATGCCTCACACCCTGCGCACAGCTTGTACTGATCACAGCTAGTCAAGGCCACCAACTTTCACCATGCTCTCACAAGGTTTCAAAGAGTGAGATTATGACCGAGAGTCAAAATCTCGGAAATCAGGAATTGATGGGACGCGCTCCACACCGTGCACATACCTAGCACTCGTAACAGCTAGTTAGAACCATCAACTTTCAACATGCTCTTACAAGTTTCAAAGACTGAGAATATCACCCAGAGTAAAAATCTCGGACTACAGGACTTGATGAGTGCCACCCCATAACGTGCGCACAAGGAGAACTGAGCACAGCTTGTAAAACACCTGCTTTCAACATGCTCTCACAAGTTTAAAAAGAGTTAGATTATGACCGAGAGTCAAAATCTCGGAATCGGGAATTGATGGGACACGCTCCACACCGTGCGCACAAGTAGTACTCGTCACAGCTAGTAAGAACCATCTACTTTGAACATGTTCTAACACAATTTTTCAAAGAGTGAAAATAACAGCCAGATTCAAAATCTCTCAAAATCAGGAATTGATGTGAGATACCTCTCACCGTGCGCACAACTAGCACTAATAACAGCTAGTGAGAACCAACTACTTTCAACATGCCTCACAAGTTTTCAAATACTGAGAATATCACCCAGATAAAACTCGAGGAATACAGGAATTGATGATTGATTACCCCATACCGTGGCGCACAAGTGAACTGAGCACAGCTTGAAAAAACCACCTCATTTCACACATGTCTAAAAGTTTTCAAAGGGTGAGATTATAACCGAGAGTCAAAAATCTCGGAAATCAGGAATTGATGGGAGGCGTTCACACGTGCGCACCAGAAGTACTCGTCACAGCTAGGAAGACCATCTACTTTAAACATCCTCTTACAAGTTTTCAAGGAATGAAATATCACCCGGAGCCAAAATCTCCTCAAATCAGGAAATTGAATGTGAGATGCCTCACACCGTGCGCAAACTAGTACTGAGCACAGTTAGTGAAAACCACCAACTTCAGCATTGCTCTCACAAGTTTTCACAGAGTGAGCTTATGACCG